>CAIGRQ010294522.1:0-10705 GCA_903798375.1 Fraxinus sp. D2006-0159
TCTTATTTTCTTCTTCAGCTGCCTTTCGAAGACTAGTTTCATTTTGAAGCAATGCTTTCAACTCCTTAACCTCATCATTGCCAGAGTCCCTGCCAACCTTCAAAAAAAAAAAAAAAAAATACACAATTTTAATCATCTGAAAAAAGATCCTGAGAACGGTGACAAAAATAAAAAATAAAAATAGCAGTGTGTGTTCACATTTTGCTTTTGCAACATTGAGCCTATGTTTGAGCTCCAATTGTCCCAAAACTCATTTTTTCTAAAACTCATTTTCAACCACATTTTCTCCATAAAATAATTTTACACGTAAACCCAATTTTTTTCCCTATTTTTTAACCACATTCTCCAAAAAAAAAAAAAAATCACTATTTCAAAACCTATTTTCCTCCAAAAATGGGGCTCAAACAGGGCCTGAATTTAGTGTTGAGGAAATAAATTGAGTACTAATAGAATGTATTTGCACGCACTTAACATAGAAANAAAAAAAAAATCACTATTTCAAAACCTATTTTCCTCCAAAAATGGGGCTCAAACAGGGCCTGAATTTAGTGTTGAGGAAATAAATTGAGTACTAATAGAATGTATTTGCACGCACTTAACATAGGAATTGAATTGTCATTTTTAAGATATCCTCTAGTAAAATCATAAAAAAAAAAATTCATTTTTAAGCTATCCTACACCTCACCCAACACATAAACGAAGAGACAAGAAGCAAAGGGAAAAGTCCTAAACAAGGAACAGAATGATGCATTTCATCCTACCCTATTCTTGGTTAAAAGTTGAACCAATGTAAAAGTATAGGGTATCGTTTTCTCTTCTCTGAGCTTCCACCTTTTCCTTCCAGTCTTTGCATCCTTGCACGGATTTTTTCAAAACCATTTTTCCTCAAAAATGAGCCACACATTTTATGGGACCCACAATTTTCCCCCGCTTTCTAACCACACGTTCTCCAAATAACCACTTTTCACTTGGAAAAATCTGTGCAAAACAAGCTCTAAGAATTATCTCATCCTTTTACCTCACAAAAAGTCTTCAACATTATATTCGAATTATATAAGACGGTTTATTGTAATTCCAGCATGCTTGGCCAAGCAGAGAGGTTAGCAGTATAACAGCGTAAAATGGTGGTAAACATCAGGATATAAAAGAAAATAGTTACAAAGCTAGACCACCTCTCCATTAGCGACACGTTTTTGTTGATTGCCACTCCACTTCTCCTCAAGCTTCTGAATTGACTCCATGTAACCCATCTGACATTTCACTTTCTCCTCCTACAAGGGAAAATGAAAAATTAAACTGAACATATCACGATATTTAGTAGAGTATGAAGAGATCTGTATTCCTGTATTTGATAATTCTAATAAGCTTCCATTACATGTAAGATGCTTCTAACATCTTAGTAGTTTTACTATAATATTTAATTAACTTTTACTCGATGACTTTGTCCAATATTTAGAATGCATCAACCATATATTTCAAAACGTTTCTTCACTTTGTGGTTCTCAAGTCAATTTTGGCCAGATGATGTACTGTTATGAGAAAATAGAAAAGTGGTTATCAGCTTAGCTAAGTGGAATATCAGTATGAACTATGAGGGCATTTTAGGTACTTCAATGCCTTCAGCTAATATCGAAATGAGTTATTTGATATTCTTTTTATAAAAAAATTGTCACATATATAGAGATTCAGTATTTAAATGATAATACTCCACTCTTGATGTGAAATTTCCATTAGCAAGATGAAAATATCTAGGTTAAACTCAACTACATGTCAAAGTTTTTGCTTATGACAAACAAACAATTATGTAACTATAATAGAAAATCTGCAGTAGTTTCAATGGAGTATTGTCAATGTTTTTGGTCATGATCAAACATTCATGTGATTATAATAGAAAATATGTAGTAGTTTCAAGGAGTATTTGATATGCAAGTACCTCTAACAATTCAGCACAGTTCCTTTCAGCATCAGTAATGCGTTTCTGTGCTTCTAACCTGATTCTCTCAACCTCATTTTCATAAACTTTTTGCTGTCTTTCATTTTCTGCAATGAGTTTGTCCATTTCTATCTCAAGTCTTTTAGACAAGCTCTTATAATCAAATTCTTCCTTTATCTTCAACATATTCTCCACTTTCATTGCCTGCAATAGATGGTAAGTGATGATTGAATATATTAATATAAAAATTCAAAGTTCATCTCTTAAAAATTACAAGGATGCAGCAACTTGGTTCATTACTTTGCACTGCATTCATTAATTTCTAACTATTATAGCTCACCCTTTGTCCAAATAATATGGTACTCGCAGTTTCTGCACGATGGCGTGGAGATGGACCAATTGTTACAACTAATGAGGTTCTAGACGTGCCTGCAGCATAAGAGCAAATGCAAGTCCATTTCAAAGAAAAGGTCATTAAAAATTGAAAAATACTAACCCAAGAAACTGTCGTTAATAATTGCTCAAGATCCAACGAAGACCAATTCCATTTCAAAGTTGATCTAGAGGTGATGAAAACAAACATATAACCTCACCTCCAAATGAATCCTTAAGCAATCTTGTAAGCTTTGAGTCTCGAATTGGGACATGAGCACTATTTTCAGCCAATGCATTAATGCATTTTCCTAAAGCACTAAGTGAGAGATTTATTGACTTGGCTTCTTCTAGCATGTGTCCCTCACTTCCTTCAAGAAACATTCATAAATTGTCTCAGATTAAAGTTGTCATTCATAACACAATTGAAGCAAAGCTGCATTAACAAATAGTAAACACAAAAACACTAATGGTCTGTGCATCTTCTGAGATGGTTTCTGATCTAGCCAAGATGAGGTAGATTTTACATTTTTTAACATTCCAACACAAAGAAACATGAAAGAGACACTAACCCGAAGAAATATAAAGACATAATGTTCCAGAACTAAAGATTTTTATAACTTAGGTTTATGGTAATAAAATTTCATGGGATACATGTCTTCAACACACCAAAAAGTTTATTGGAATACGTGTAAATGCTTGGAAATATACTTCAAAGGGTTTCATAGGTCTTTTACAAACTGGTTCTGAGGTCTTTGACAACCTGGCACAGGTATATGGGAGAAGTAGTATGGTCTAAACTATTTCAAGAAATTTAACATATATGTTTAAATGCCTTTACTTTCCAGGCACAACCTCCACCTCTCCATTCCAAGGGGAAAAACTCAAACATCAGTAATTTTGCCTGATCAACACAAAGTCAAGCTATCATACTAGTATGTTATTTTTCACCATCCAGCTGCACATCAATACAAGTCAAACTCATGTTAGTTACACGATTCACCACAGGAGGCTTAAAACTGAGTTTCGTGTTGATTGAATGGACAAAAAACCCACATTAGAATTTGCAGAGCAAGTACAAGAAAATATTGGTTGACTTGTAGATTCCAAATCTATTCGAGCTTATTAAACAATCATACAAATTAAAAGGAAAAAATGAATGTGTATCAAATTCTCCATCTATGCAAACAAATTATAAGGAAAAAATGAATGTTGTGTATCAAATTCTTCAACTAAAATAAGAACAAAAAAATTGCAAACAAATTGTTATAATATTAAGTTCAAAGTATCATACGCACCTGATTTGTGAACACGTTCAGAACCAGCAAGATCTACAACAACTAATTTGCCTTTTCGTAAGATGGACGGCTTAAAATTACCAACTGAATGAGAGCGATTTTCATTTTCAGGAGAAAAATCATCTTCTCTTCCCAAGACAGACCTCTTCAATTGTACCTGCATTAAACCACGACTTGTTTGGCCAGACAAGCTACGAAATAATTTCACATAACAGCGTGAAAAGATACATAATATGAATGTCAGAAAAAGAACAGATAAAAATAATAAGAAATCACACGACATTCATTTACCATGAGAATGGCATGACTGCGGGAAGACTCGGTATTCAGCTTAGTATTAGCAGCAATCCTATGATTTTCCCCCAAGCGTAAGAGCTCGATGAACGTTTGCTGGTCACGGATCTCCACGACAGTTGCTCCTGGTAATGAAACATCACCAGTTCTTTGATCTTCGACAATGAGAATATTATCATTTGCTGGATTTAGGAGATCCTGGATGGTTTCCATATATATCTGCACATATACCAGTAATTCTAGATTAACATTAAAATTACCATTCAATTTCTAAAAAAATTCTAGAGCAGGACCAAATAAAATAAACAAATTAACAATGGTGACACAATTATTTATTTGTATGGAAAGTACATAGCAACCTGCAAGTATGAGACTGAAACAGAATCAGTCTCAGGAGAGATATTCGCAAGTATATCCTCCATTGAGCGCACCATTATACCACGAGCAGAGGTATCTTCATCACCAAGCCGTCCAAGAGTATATGTCTTTCCAGTGCCAGTTTGACCATAAGCCATCACTGTCCCATTGTAACCATCTAAAACACTCTGGGAAAGAGGGAAACGACTAAAAAAACTCAGTTTTATAACAGGTAGAATATGAATGATATGTAATTGAGGCCAAAACTAAGTATAAACTCAAATCTTTCTGCAAATCTAATAATCTATCAACATAAAGGTCCAAGTGTATCATGAGCAGTACCATGTAATTGCACGCTATAAACCATGCTGTTTGAGTCTGACTCTTTAATAATACAATTTGTATCCCAGTTTTGAGCATTAACATAATCTTACATGTATTACTAACCCCTTGTATTACATGCAGCACATTAGAAGAAGCATTGCGAATTGTGTCAAGTCTCAAAGTATCATTCTGAATAGGAAAGCTTGAAAACTCTAGCTAAAATTATTATCAATTGTCTAATATCTTATATTATGGACAATGTGAGTATGAACATATGCAATCATAGTCCCACTTTTTTGTACGAGTTCATTGCAACATTTGTGAAGCACTGACACTCCTATGGTAGAATGTCTCTATATCTGACATATATTCAAGCATCTACAATGCATTTTATGAATTACAATCTATGTGGCACAATGACATCTAAATAGAAAGGTTTGTGTTCTGCATGGCATTAATGTCTAGAGAATAGATGGACTAGTTCAAATTTCATCTCCAATGAGTTTCGTCTATAATTAAAATATCATCTCCTAATGTATATTTAATTAGGGAGCAAAAATGTAAAAGTAAGAAAAAATTAAATGGGAGAGAGAGAGAGAGAGAGATTAAATTATGGAGACTCATTTCATTTAGAAGAGACTCTACACTTAGACTGTCATCTTGACAATATCTACTTTTTTCTTGTCAAGTCAACTAGACATAGCCTTAGACATGTTGAATTGGAGAGGAACTTTTATAGATATTGTCTATCTTAATTTACGAGGCAACCTTTTTAGCTTAATCCAACATTAGCATTGGAGATTCTCTTAGACCAACACACCATGTACACTCCGGTGCCACGTGGTGTTCCCCTTTTTAATATATCTCAGACATCTCCGACACATGAAGGGCACAACTCCAACACGCCTAGATGAGTCCTGCTTGACACGTGGCGTGTAGATGCTAAAAACCTACAATTGATGATGTGGACAGCTTCGAGCTGAAATGAACTAGAAGCATTGTCGTGTCTCCACTTGACAATCAAGTATTCATGAGATCGAGCATAAATCCTTGCAGAAAAAGGGCTCAAGATACTTTTTTGTGTGTATAAGAGCGAGGTTAGCACCAATATTTGCGAGGACTTGGAACTGCTTATGCAGAGGAGGTGGTCCCCCACATGATGGGCACGTTCTCTAGTAGTGAACAAAGATTGGCTAAGGAGGTCGTGTTACTTACTAATTTTAGCATTGTTTGTATTCAATTTCCACTCCTGACGTTCTGCTTCAAGTCATCTATTCAGTACTACCTCGTATTGGTTTGTGCAATCATGGTCAGGTGCAGTTTAATTGGATGTCTGAGGGTTTATCTCGCCTAGACTGTGTTTATGTTAGCTCGTCCTCAACTGGGTGATTGTAAGAGACAATGCCTCATCGCCTACTTGCTTTGGCAGGTCTCCTGCCACCATTCTTGGTCAATCAGTCATGACTTCCTCCCAGTATTGGAAACTGGATAGATGAACCCAAATGGGTTTGCTCATGTCACCTAATTGGATGAAGTCTCTCCTCCGTCCAATTGGACGTACACATGTCCAATGGTTTTTTTTTTTTACCTTTTTTTTTACATGCGCGGGTCATGTCCCCAACCCATAAAGGACATAGAAAGACCCATCTTCTGACCTTTGGAATTTAAAATTAGGAAAATTTTAATTCTTGAACATTGGTGTAAAAAGTTAAAATAATGTAAGAATAATTAGGCGAACTTCATCAGTTATGATTGTCGTAGAGAAGATTAATCAAATTTAGTCCAACACTGAATGCAGAACATTGATTGGTTGGACAATTTTGCAGGATCACAGCCACCATTTGGCTATAGAACACCGTAGCTTCAGCCATTTTTGAAGGAAAAGAAACAGATTGGCTATAGAACACCGTAGCTTCAGCCCTTTTTAAATAAAAATTTAGCTCATGACAGCAAGTCAGCAACAGACGTGGCTGACTCAATAGAATATACTTCATAAGGAATTTTCTCCAACTATTATGTATTATACCCCTATGTGCAATACATTGAAATTGGCAGTTAAATTTTAACCACAACCTCAAACAAATTGGAATCCAAATATTACCATGTCATAAGAACCAAGTCCCCAGAGGTTAAAAAAATAAAATGCCTCAAAAAACACACCTCGACAACAGGCTTGGCAACAACTTCATAGACACGCTTCTGTGATGAATATTCAGTAAGAACCTCGTCAAACTCATAGGTATCTGAATCCCAATTGTTTTTCCGAAGTTTCAACCTTTTAAGCTGTAAGCAAAAAAGTGAACAATGGTATCACAAGGGATCTACTTAATCGTAGGACTACATCAAAAGTGTGAAGATGAAAGGTCTATCTATGGAGATGTTAAAAATGGGAATTAGTGCTATGAACCTCAGGCTGCAACTCCACGCAATCAGCAAAATCTGCATCTGCTGCCATTTCTTCAGCATTTCGAGGTCGCAATCTTACAGCGACTCGAACTCTTCCGGAAACTGTCCAACACCATCAAAATATACTAAATCAAATTTCCATTGATTTCGGGGGGGAACAAAGATTAGAAGTTCTATAGCTCAACTTCACACAAAAACAATAAGCAGTTTACAGCAGTGACAATGCTTCATTATGGAATTCATTGCAGACCATTGCACTCCCTTGGACTTTACCAATTCAGCTGAAACTATATTTGCATTGAATTGAATCTAATATCAAACCCCTTGGGAAAGAATTTATATGATTTAAACAAGCAAAAATCTATATTCAATTAGAGTTTCAAAATAAATGTTCGTGATCTGTATTAACTATTGACGTTTCAGAGTCTTAACATGAAAAATCTCATCAAGATTGTATGTTTTTAAGCAATACACAATCAATAACTATTATATTTGACAAATGAACTCTCACATTTCTAGCAGACGTGTTTGTACATTTAATATTTTCTTCCAACATGACACCCCAAAAAATATTGCATATCTCCAAACGAGATTGGACATGTATTGGAAAGCTCTTGAGGCTTGCTCTCATCAACAGGGTTTTTGGGAAGCAGTAATGATGAAGGAAAGGCGAAGAGGGAGAGAGAAACTTTGTTTACAACCTACATTGACAAATTTTAATTTGATCCTTGATATTAATTTTCTGTCTTAATCACAATTTTACCAGTCACTCCATGACATTCAATAAGGTTGTTGAACGTCCCCTAAATTCAATATATAATCATGGAGTATAAGTATTACTAGAGGTTATGACTTATGTACAGATACATCATAAAGCTTACGATAAAGAAATTAACAACCACATAATCTAATTAAATCCGCAGTTAAAAAACAGAGACTTATTCAAACCACATTTTCTCACAGGCTCCAAGTTGAACGACTAAAAAAAATCTCCAACGCGAACTACAATTCAAGTTCAATCAATCAAGTACGAGAGTTGCTTCTCGCATTTCTGCTCGTGAACATTCAGATCGCTCGGGAATCACTTGAGTAATAAAATTGCTTAACTCACCGGAGTCTGTGGCTCCACCGGGGATGCTGCGGCGGACATTCGATACCGGAAGTTTCGATTTGAAGGAAGATGATGTACGGAGATTCGGTGCCTTATTTGAGCCGTTCCTGTAAACTCCGCCTGTAGCCATCTCTCTATAATTTTTCTCTTCGATTGAAGAAATGAAAATTTCTCGCACTGAGAAGCAAATATAAGGAAATGGGTTGCCTAGTAATTAACTGGGAAGGATGGGCGTTTTTAGTCTTTTCGGTCGACTTTGATTTCAAACAAAAGGACAGCATAAAGCGAAAGAAGGATGGGAAGTGGGTCCCGTGGGTAATACACTGCTTTCAGCGTGAGAGGAAAAGACAGTTGAGTGAATAAGGCCTTGTTTGGTCGTAATGCCATGATCTCAATAAGTTAAAACTTTCCAAACTTGTTACTTAGGTCTGAGTTTACGGTGGGTCGGTTCAAATATTTGAATACTCGGAATCACCCCGATAAACTTCTGATATTTAGGCCCCGTTGCCAGTTTTTCAATTTTAATCCCTACCGGACGGGCCCGTATAAATCATTCAGTTCCAATTATTACAATAATGAAATCCAAACTCAAATCGTCGATTCAGATTTGATTATATCCATAATATTTTTATTGAAAAATTGTGAGTGGACAGTGCAAATTGTTTTTTTTATATCTAGTAGAACTATACAAGTAAAATAATTATATATACCGTAAAAAACATATTTCAACACTTTCTTAATTCACTTCAAATATACTATCAAATAGCGTCCAATTTTGGTTGTAGTTGTGTGCTTAGCAACTAAAGTGCATATGTGCCTTGCAAAGTTGCTATTTATTAGATCGGATAAGGTTAGGATGAATAAATTGTAAAAATTTAAAACTTATAAAAAATGATAAATTTGATTTCAGAGTCGAATACTCAAACCTATTTAAGGATCAAGAATAAATTTGGACCGTTTCTCCAGGTTCCTAGTTTATTTATTTTTTTGGAATCAACCGAATTCTGAAGGTTTGTTTTCAGTTAAAATGTCCATCTCTATATTTAATAGTAATACAAGATATTGTATAGAAAAAATCGTATATTAAATAACTTTTTTTATTTTTATTTTTTCTTTTTACGGAAAACATGACACTAGTGAAATAATTTTGTTACTAAAAAAGAGCTCCCACAAACACTCACTGACAAACAAAAGGAGCAGCAGCACATGGTGTTTTTTACTTCTTTTGTAGCCCAAACAGTACCCAAGAGGGAAAGTACGAGAATACCCTTTTGAGGGACCGGCCTCGTGAGAACTTGAAATGAGCCGAGCGGTCTTGGATGATGAAATGACTAAAATGGGCTTCCACGATTTAACTGCCTTACAAGTAGTGCGAGCATGTAGGCGTGTATTTAGATTTTAGAGTTATTGCAATGGTCAAGTCATCAGTTGGCTTTTCAATAAAACTCCCAAGTACTGAAAGTACATGTAAACTTTGACAGAATTGATATTGAAATTGACGTGGTCGAACTTGATTGACCGATTTTTTTTTCCATCTTTCAATGATGTCACGCCAAATATTATCTGTCAAAATATTTGTACTTATAACATGATTAAACCATGTTACTCATTTTTTTAGGGAAAATATATAACTACCAATATTTAAAGACATACTTTCAAATTTGACAAATTTGTGAAATTTTTTCAAAAATTAGGTAATTAACTAATTATGGTATAACATACGGTTTATGGTCACATTTACGTACTAGTCACAATCATAAAATGTCATAGACTCACAATCACAAATCATAAACTTTATAAGTCACAATTTACTTCTCGATCACAAATTATCAAATTAACTAGTATGGGTTACCCAATTAAATAGTCACAAATTACCCTTCATCTTCCCTACCTCACCCCACTCCCCTCCATCACCGTCCACCATCGAAACATATCGTCATCCACAACCCAACACCACCACCTCCAATGCATCACCATCACCATCACCATCACCATCACCACAACAACAACTACCTTCAACAAACCACAACCACCAATGTTTGCATCACACCCCACATTCATCGTACCACCACCACCACCATCACCATAGACACAACATCGCCAAATCGTGTTATGGACCGAACTTCAACTTCTTTAATTTTTAAGGACCGTGACTGCAATTTCTCAATTTAATTTTTTTCTTTTCGTCCAACTGTGGTGTAGAGGTGTCAAATGGACAGGCCGGTCAGACCCGTGAAAATCGGCCTGGATCGACCTGGGACCGTGGGCCGACCCATGACCCAAGCGGGCGGTTCACGGGTCAAGGAGGTGTGACCCGCAAGCTTCGCAGGTTGCACATCAAGGGCCGCGAGTGAAAAAAAAAATTAAATATTATAGTTAAGTAGGTGCCAACCTAGTTGGGATACACTTAAACTATAAATTATAGTAAAAGTAGGTACCAACCTAGATGTGATGTAATTATGCTATAAATATTTGATAATAGTAATTAGAAATGCATTTATTTGTTTAATTTAAATTTGACTTTGCAAAGTTATAAATAATTCATGTGACATTAAATTGGAATTCTATGTAAACATTTCTTAGTATACTAGGTTTAAGCAATGTGCAATG
>CAIGRQ010294547.1:0-18203 GCA_903798375.1 Fraxinus sp. D2006-0159
TGTTATCCTAATTCTCTAAATACTTGACTTGATTATATCATTTGTTAAGAGAGTTCTTTCAATTGTAAAACTATCATTCATACTTTAGTGGTTTCGAGAGCCTTGTGAAAATTTGATTGTTGTTAAGGATATGTGCTCCTTGTCATAAGTCACATAAGGATAAGTACTCCTTGTTGTAAGTCACCTAAGGATAAGGGCTCCTTGTGGTAAGTCACTTAAGGATCGGTACTCCTTGTATGTAAAGTACCATTTTAGTACATTTGGCCTTGCTCATGACGAAGAGTTTGGTAACAGGGACGTAGAACACATTGTGTATCAACCCCCATTAAATTGGTTTGTTATCTTTACATTATTGCAATTTACTTTACATTGCCATTTATATTGTGCTATATCCATACTTGAATTAACTTATCAAACTTGCATATTTAATTCTAGTATTATACTTTGCAGTTATGTCTTGTGTATTGAATTGTTTTAAGACTAAGTGTTGAAAAAGTTTCAAAAATCAATTCACCCCCTCTTGGTTAGTTATTCTTGGGTTATCACTAGATGCATGCGCAGAGCAGGACCTTATGCCAGTTTAAAGTGTTAGCTACATGCGCAGAGCACGACTTTATGCTAATTTAATGCACTAGTTGTATGCGTGAAGTACGACCTTATGCCAGTTTAAAGTGTTAGCTGCATGCGCGAAGCACGACCTTATGCCAGTTTAAAGTGTTAGTTGCAAGCACGGAGCACGACTTTATGCTTATTTAATGTGTTAGCTGCATACGCGGAGCAAGACCTTACGCTAGTTTAATGTAAACTCTAAATAGAAGCGTTCGAGGTGAATTTTTAAATGTCTTATAAAATAACGTAAAGGTACATGGGTGCATAAGCCTTGAAAGGAAAACAACTTAGGGGCATGCAAGCCCAAGCTAAAAACTATCAAAAGAATTTAATCCTAACATAATGCAAATTGAAAAAAAAAAGACAAAAAACTAAGTAACCTAGATACAGCGTAGCCGACTATTTTTCGGCTGTGGTTGTAGCATCAAGATCTTGACCAATGGTGACTTTCCCACCATGCTCGAGCTTGATCTCATCCATCTCCTTTACTGGAGCAAGCCTTCTTTGGTGCTCAAGGTCGGGCTCGACCTTTGAAAGTTGCATGACGTCAACCTTGGTCTTCCGGACATTGGTAACATAACATTGCCTAGCCACTGTTTGACTTCCTCGAACTACCATGATCCCATTACTTGTAGGAAATTTCACTGCCAGATGATATGTTGAGACAATGGCCTTGATCCCATTCAGCAAGGGCTTTTCAAGTATGGCGTTATAGGCTACAGGGGTATGAACTACTTGAAAAGTTGTGATCTGCATTACCCGCTTCCCTTCTGATCCCAAGGTGAGGGACAACCCTACAATGCCTTCTAAAATAATGACACTACCTCTGAATCCCTAAAGGGGGGTTTTAACTGGCTTGAGCTACTCAGTTGAAATGCCTATCTAGACGAAAGCCTCATGTGACAGCACGTTAGCTGCACTTCCATTATCCACCAGAATTCTCCTCACCTCAAAATTAGCAATGACCACCGATATAACCAAGGCCTTGTCATGAGGAAAAGACACGTCTTCTAAGTCATTTGATTCGAAAGTGATGTCTTCTACACTATTGAGATCCATGCTTAAGATCAAGGGGTATTGCCTAGCTTACTACTTACGCCCACTGCTAGAGTCTCATCCAGAGGCCGTCCCTCCGACAATGATATTGATAGTACCTGCAGTTGGTTGCTTATATTCCCTATCTTCAGAAACCTTACCTTTATTCTGGTTGTTCCGTTGACGTTTATCTTGACTCACGTAAGCACCCAGGAAATCCCTCTTGATGAAAGCCTTTATTTCCCACTTCAGGGCGAAGCATCCTTCGGTCGTGTGTCCATGATCTTGATGAAAATCACAGTACTTGCTTTGTCAGGAGCTCCAGGAGGAGCCCGCATTCTAGGAGGCCACTTCAACTCTTTAAGGTCTTTGATTCCCATCAAAATATTAGACCTCGTGGTGTTCAAACTAGTGAATAAGGTTGGAGGTAGGTCTTGCCCTGGCTTGCTCCGAAAAGGATCCGGACGAATGTTAGACTCATGCGGCCTTTTAAGTTCAGGCTTACTTGATGGCGGGGTATCTCTCCTTAGGAACATGGTCTCCTCCATGTTGAAGTATTTCTCAGCCCGTGTAAGTAGGTCGTTTATTGACTTGGAAGGGGTCTTTGACAGAGACATCTTAAATACCTCACATCTTATAGCATACGTTAGGGTAGAGACTACAGCTGTGATATGTAGGTCTGGGATCAAAAGCCTCTCCTTGTTAAACCTTGTCATGAAAATGCGAAATGACTCGTTGGGTCCTTAACGCATCTGTATGAGTGATGCGACTGTCTTCCTGATACGCTTGCTGCTTGCGAAAAAAATGGAGAACTTATCGGCCAAATCTGAAAAAGAAGCTATAGAGTTAGGCTCTAGTGTGGGAAACCAATCCCTAACTGCATTAGTGAGTGTCTGAGGAAAGGCCTTGCAAATTACGGCGTCGGGTGCGACCTCTAAGTTCATGATGTCCGTGTATATGTTGAGGTAGTTAATGGGGTCGGTTGTCCCGTCATATTCTTTCACCCGAGGGTATTTGAATCGATCCAGTAGGGGATATGACAAAACTTTAGGGGTAAAAGGCATGTTAGGGGTGAATCTTGTTACTGCCTGGGACATTTGAAGCATTACGACGGTAATTCCCTCCTGAATAATTCTCGCAAGATCGGCAGAGTCCATCGTAACTGATCCCGAACCCAGGGGTGTGTAAGGTACACCCGAGGATTCGACATCACCGTGGCTGGGGTCAGAGCCCGAGTATCTGCCATATGGCCACTCTGCGGGGATGGTACTGGGGGTATACTTCTCTGATGTAGCAGCTGAGTTAACGTGACCACTTGTTGGCAGAGTTCCTCAAACGCTGCCAGAGCGATCACTGTTGGTGGTTGTGGTAGTTCTCCTAATGATACCTCTTGGGAAACTAGGGGATCCTCGATAGGGGGCTGGTTAAGAGCGGATGAGTTTGCTGGAAGGTGTCTTGAACAAGTGTTAATCATGACTTTTGGTAGCGATTCCCATAGACAACACCAATTATACTACCAAAATTCGTACCTGGGCAAACTCGAACAGGATAGAAGAACTCCGCGTGATCCGATCTTCAATACCTGAAGCAAAAGCGTCAAGGTGTGTTCTCGTCGTCCATCCGATGCTTAAGTCAGACAAGTGCTCAAGAGAAACTTATGCTGAATGCTATGAAAAATGTACCTGAATAATGAAGCTATGTTATGTATTTATAGATATTGGGGTAGAGTCCTAAAAGGATTCAACTCATGCAATCATTATCCTTGTTATTTAAAGTGTGTATGTTGTGTTAAAAATGCGCAATTTGAGTTATGATTAGATTTGTAATAAGTTAGGAGTTTGTATTTAAATAGGACTATCATTCCTAGGAAACGTGCAATAAGGTCGGGGGGGATATGTGAGTTAGGGCTAATGACCCAACCTAGTTACGGGGCCCCGACCTTTAGCTAGCATGAATTTGGAAATAGCTCAATAACAGTGGACTAAGGTCGAGCCCATGACCTCGAATTCGGGTTTGTAGTGGGCTAAGGTCGGGGTTCAACAAGGTCAAGGTCGAGCTCAACCTTGGATCCATGAGAGTGGGTTGAGATTGGGTCCAACAAGGTCGAGGGAGCTGAGATCGGGTCCAACAAGGTCTATATTTACACGCATCATATACTAATAATATAACACGTTCGGGTACAAGAAATAATTCATCTAGGAGTTGAGAAGGCCCGCGTATTCACTTTGGTAATGAAATGAATAAGACTACTCGACTCCTAGTTGATTAGATATACTATGGGTTGAATAGTATAGTATTTAAAGTTATTAGAGTTTGAAATTTTAATTCTTGTGATTTTATACGATGAAGTGAAGTGAACGAAAAGAGAGACAAATTAGTGAAAGAGATTATTAATAAAGACAATATGTCGTTACAAATGAAGGTAGTATGTAAGAAATTATTTATTATTTGCATAGTTTGTCGTATATAATATTCATAGAAAAACACTACTTGACTTGAACAAGGGAGAAGTACGAAGCTTGATTGATCAGGGTCTTATGTACATTTTTTTATTTTTTTATGTAAATCCTCACTTTTGACAACATGCGACATAAGTAAAGTATAACAAAATATCGAAATAATCAACAAGAACACGTCATAAATGAACAAAAACCAAAATAATTAATTTGATATATGACTTAACACAGAGTGTCTGAACTGGTGTCAATTCACACTTTATCCATAGCACTATCACAAGGCAAGTTGTTTAATAAAGCTTCTATTACATTAAATATTGAAAAGGACAATATAAATAATATTCTAAAATTTAATTTTAAATTCTATTTAGTATATTAAGTCCTTATATGGTGGGGGATTTAAAATAAAAGTTGATAAAATGTGGGTTGAAACGTTATGAATCTAATAAAATATGATCAAATAAATTATTGTCTTTGATTTTAATTCTCACCCAACTTGAGCTAGATATAGAAATAAAAAATAAGTGCCAAACATATTAATTAAAAAAAAAAATTATAATTGTGGATGTTTGGGCCAACTTGCGCGTACCTCGACTAATTTCATGGGGCCCTGAAATTTATAGTCGGTACTCACCTCAGTGGCCCTAAGAAAGACTCGAATTGATGATCATTGGGGAGCAAACTCAAAACCTGACCAATTGAGCAACTCCAGAAATTTCAAACATATTAATTATTTAATTTAATAAAGTTGGTCAAAGTGTCGTGCTTAACAGTTTAAGCACTATGGAAAATGAATTATAAGTGCATTCTTGGTGGACCAAACTCCAGCATTTCGGTGGAGCCCACATGGCGCCTCTAATTCTGGTCAAACACCAAATTGGTGCGATTCAAAATTAAACTCACATGTAATCTGTAGTCAAACACTACGTAATTATCAATCCACCTTTCCCACCGTCCCGTCGTTTTTCATTCCTTCATTATTGTTAAAGAAAGTAATAAAAACCCCTTGGTCACCAACCTTTATGCGTAGCCACTCAATTTTTATTTTATTTCAAACTCGTTACAAGGTGTAAGATATTCTTTTTGAGCTTAAAAAGAAACTCTTTGCCTTGAGGTTTCACTATTCTCATCTATCGTGTCAAGTTTTAGAGGATAGACAAGTACATGACAATATGTTGTTAGTAATGCACTCTCCTCGAATTGGGATTTCAACAAACAATATGTCTTTTGAGGAGCGCGATGAATTATTAGATTTTTATGAAAAGCTACAGGAGTCAAGAATCTATTTTAATGACTTTTGTTATTTGCAGTGCCATAGCTCGATTTACACTTCATATTGAACCAGACTATATTTTAATGAGTCCCTCGACAATACAATTTGAGCTGGATGGACGGATGGATGGATTGAATGACTAAAATGTAGGATTCAGATGAGTAGCAAGAAGAGAAAAACAAAAATTCTGTCCATGACTCGTACGTCAAAACACCAATTATTGATTATTAATGAATTCATAGATTCTTCATAGTAAAAGGAAAGAAATAAAATAATCAATCTTTGTCATGTGTATTCATATCCGTCCTTATGTTTGGTCATCGAAAAGAGTAGTTAATGAAGCTTGTTAGTTGTCTAGTCATGCAATGATCACATCTTCAAGTTGTGAAGTCGTGTTTACATAGTAATCTGCGACGCTAAAAAAATGCGGTAGCATGAAATTTGTGTAAAAAATGTGAGTTTGCATCGGTGTCCAACCAACAAAACAAAGTAACATCACAAGAAATCTATATATATCCAACATATTTTTATATATAGGAAAAATCATTGAATTTTATAACAAAGTTGTGATCGATGATTAAATCGAAAATTCTAGGATCAATTTAGAATAATAAAAAAAAATTGATTACATGTTAAAGTTCAAATATATTTCAAAAGGACCTTTCATTTCAGAATATGATATATGAATGGAGCTCAGATCGTGCATCTTCTTTTCTTGGTTGCTCTCCAACTCACACTCCATCCAACAAAGCAAAATATAACTTCAAAAAAGAGTTAATATTAGGAAAATTTTAGGGAAGAAAATTGAAATTTTAGTGATGAAATTGGAACGAAGATAAAATTTTGCTCATAGTTGAGTGACCTCAAAAACTCAACAAACCTAACCACGTTCTCCCCTCCCCCACCCAACCGCAAAATGAATCTCCATTCTCATTAAAGGCTTGAGCCTTCAACCCGAACCCATCTTAGAATCATAACAATGACTCCTCTTCACAGCAGATCCATATTCACCTTTCTATTGCTGATTTCTGCACTATTTTCTAACTGGGTCTTCGCGGAAGATGATGTAAAGTGTTTGCAAGAACTGAAGAGTTCATTCAATGACCCAGAAGGGAAGCTCAGCACATGGAGCTTTTCAAATTCATCGGTGGGATTCATTTGCAAGTTTGTTGGCGTTTCGTGCTGGAACGACCGTGAAAATCGGCTTTTCAGCCTCGAGCTCAGGGACTTCAACCTTACAGGAAAAATCCCAGATTCTTTTCAGTATTGTCACAGCCTCCAGACCCTGGATCTCGCTGGTAACAGTCTTTCCGGTTCAATACCACCTCAAATCTGTAATTGGTTACCTTATATGGTCACTTTGGATCTATCCCATAATGATTTGACCGGTCAAATACCCTCGGATATTGTTAACTGTGCGTATTTGAATAATTTGTTTTTGGATGATAACATATTGTCTGGGAATATACCCTATGAGTTCTCTAATTTAGGAAGGTTGAAAAAATTTTCAGCTGCAAATAACGATTTATCTGGGAGGGTGCCCTCGTTTAACAATGATTTGTTGGAGCTTGATTTGAGTGGGAATAGTGGGCTTTGTGGAGGCCCTTTGGGAAAATGTGGTGGATTGAGTAAGAAAAATCTGGCTATTATTATTGCAGCTGGGGTTTTTGGTGCCGCGGCTTCGTTGTTGTTAGCTTTTGGTTTGTGGTGGTGGTATTTTACCAAGTCTAGCAAGAGAAGAAAGAGAGGTTATGGAATTGGTGGAAGAGATGAAGGGAGTGGGTGGGCGGAGATATTGAGGGCTCACAAGCTTACTCAGGTTATGCTGTTCCAGAAACCACTAGTGAAGCTTAAGTTGGTTGATTTGTTGGCGGCCACAAGTAATTTTAGTGCCGAGAACGTTATAGTCTCCACTAGGACGGGGATTACTTACAAGGCGGTGTTACCAGATGGATCAGCTCTTGCGATTAAGCGGCTTAGTACATGTAAGATGGGGGAAAAGCAGTTTCGGATGGAGATGAATAGGTTAGGGCAGCTAAGGCATCCAAATTTGGTTCCACTTTTGGGGTTTTGTGTAGTGGAGGAGGAGAAGCTATTGGTTTACAAGCATTTGTCAAATGGGACTTTGGGTTCCATGTTGAACAGGAATGCAGATTTGTTGGATTGGCCAACGAGGTTTAGGATTGGATTGGGTGCGTCAAGGGGGCTTGCTTGGCTTCACCATGGTTGCCACCCTCCGATCTTGCACCAGAATATTAGCTCCAACGTGATTCTTCTTGATGAGGATTTGGATGCTCGGATAATGGACTTTGGGTTAGCAAGACTCATGACTACTTCCGAATCTAATGAGAGTAGCTTTGTCCATGGCGATTTAGGTGAATTTGGATATGTAGCACCCGAGTACTCAAGTACAATGGTTGCTTCGCTTAAAGGAGATTCTTATAGTTTGGGAGTAGTGCTGCTTGAGTTAGCTACTGGGCTGAAACCTCTTGGTGTGAGTACTGCCGATGAAGGATTTAAGGGTAATTTAGTCGACTGGGTAATTATGCTCTCTAATTCCGGTCGAATTAAAGATGGTATTGATAAGCGCCTATGCGGAAAGGGGCATGATGAGGAAATTGTAAGGTTCTTAAAAATTGCATGTAATTGTGTGGTTTCTCGCCCAAAGGATAGGTGGTCCACGTATCAGGTCTATGGATCACTGAAGAGCATGGCTGAGGAACAAGGTTTCTCCGATCATTACGATGAATTTCCCTTACTATTTGGGAAACAAGAGACCACTAGTCCCGTTTGACTTGGTAAACTGAAGTCTGAGTGACATGCACAGCTAAATGATGAACAAATTTCTCGATCATATTTCTTCAAACTGAGATAAGTTCCCAGGAGCAGCAAGTGATGTGATATTCGATTGGCATTTGGAAACGCAGCCCATATTTGCTGGGTATATCTGTATAAATAAACTGATAATTTTATCGAAACATTCAGTTCGATTGAATTTTTTTGTCAAGTGAAGTTACTGTGGTTTATGTGTGTAATATGCTCTTTCCTTAATAGCCCTTTGAGACTTTGCATTGAAGATCATAAATTGAACTGTTTTCTTGGCTTTGACTATCATCCTCTTTATCATGTTTGATGTTAAGCAGGATATAATTGGCCATATGTCCACGGGTCATAATTAAGAAAGAATAGAGAGAGAAAAAAAAAATAGAACCACGAAATCGTAAGCCCCGTTCAGTTAGTCTAACTAGGACCAAGTGAATGACTGTCATATAATCGGCCAAAGAACTCCGGCCTGGGCAACTGGGGCTCCACACACGTCTCAGCCCATTGCCTTGCAGCAATATTGCCCAGGATCGCGGAGGCCACCCATTTCTGGGGTTGCATCTCTGCAAATTGTGGCCCGGGGACTTTCCTGGGGATTAACCCTACTTGACGCAGGCATTCAACCCCATTCACTTCGTCTCGTGGCGGAGTTATGCTGACGACAATATATTCTCGATATAAAGGCGTTTATTATTTTTTCTCCAGCCGATGTGGGACGCGACCACATCAAATTTGCTTGAAACGTTGTCATGGCCCATCTGTCCTCGTTGAGGCCCAAGCCGCCCCCAACTAATTAAATTGAGGTCCAAAAAATATTCAACCACTCTGAAAATCCTTGCCTGACCCCACCTTTAAATTTTAAGAAAAATATAATTGTGTACAAATTGATGATGTGGATAATATTAACTGAGTTTATTTTATTTACTTCTCTTTTTTGTCTCTCTCTTCCACATCATCAATTTGTAAACCAATATGTATACAATGATGTATTGACTCTTTAAATGAGATAAAAAGAAAAGAAGAAAAAAAAAGAAAGAATTAATTGCAACTGTAATCCTAAATTATTTTTTTTAAAAAAATACAAACTAATTCCAAATAAATAATTAAAAAACTAATTGAAAAGTATATTAACTTTCATTTTTTATTTGTAATACTATCTACATATAAGTTAATTTTTATCTTCTATTTCACTTCCAATGAATTTATAATATATATGTAAATCAAATAAATGATGACAATATCATCTGATTATTCAGTGGCGGACCCACATGGGGTCATGTAGGGTCAAATAACCACACAAATTTTATTTTATTTTTTTAGTTTTCCTCCGATTTTTTTTTTAACCTAAATTTTTTTGAATTCTCATATTTTACCCTACAAGAATCGATCCGCCCTTGATTATATTATCGATGATTATCAATAGTTATTCAATAAAAAGAGAGAATCTTGGCTCAGTAACATCAATGATTTCGTCATCAATCATTAGCAATCAAATAAATATTGGTAATCCTTAATTATATAATGTCTCCGTTTAATGAAGATTAAAATCAAATATTTAGCAGATTTTAATAAAAGTCAATAGATGTGTGGTTAAAAGTCGTGAATCTCATAAAATATGTGGATAAAATTAATTGTTGATTTTAACTTTGACAAAAATCTAAATTATAATTTCCATCAAATTGGACAATTTATGATATTATCGTTGCACGTTTGATTTACATATATATAATATATACTAATTAAAATAAGTTCATTAAAGATAAAAACTAACTTACCCATCGATAATATTACAAATAAAAGAAATAAAATATACTGAAAATTTTATTTATTTATTTAATTTTTTAATAAAATATAAAAACCAACTTAAACTTCCCTAAAGAAGAGCACGATGAAATTGATTGGGGATTGCATTTGCGATTTGAAAGGAAGTAGGCATTCAGAGCTCACTGTATTCTGATTAACGAAAAGAGATGTGGACATAAATATGTTTTTTTCGAGGTCCAAANTATTTATTTATTTAATTTTTTAATAAAATATAAAAACCAACTTAAACTTCCCTAAAGAAGAGCACGATGAAATTGATTGGGGATTGCATTTGCGATTTGAAAGGAAGTAGGCATTCAGAGCTCACTGTATTCTGATTAACGAAAAGAGATGTGGACATAAATATGTTTTTTTCGAGGTCCAAAGAAATGAAACAAAAAAGGGGGGGGGGGGGGGAATTTTAATATCAGAACAGCGGATATGGTCATAATTCAATAGACGTCACCAAAACCTTGCCGCAGTCTCTGCCCATTCAGCTCACTTAGTACTGTCCAATCAAGCAAAACAATGCACTTTGTTTGGAGCATGTAAAGGGTGATAGATTTGGCTGATAAGTTCATTGGCTGGATATTGAAGCAGCTCTGTTCCTCTATGCAAAAAGATTATATGGCCATGGAATATGGTATAGTTTTTTGAAGTTAATAAATTTTCCCAAAAAAACAGTGCTATTAGTAATACTAGAACCCTTTTCGGTTACTCTAGTACTTAATGCTAGACTGTATATGTCAGATTCATTCTTTGATTAAGCCCCTGTTTGTCCCACATTATTTTTTTCATTCTTATTCTTCTACTCATTTTCAACCACACATTCTTCAATAAAATAATATTTTCCATCACATCAATAACATTTCATTTTTTTTCAACCACATATTTCTTATCACATCACATCAAAAGAATGCATTTTCTCATTTTAATGTGCACCAAACACACTCTTAGTTTCATAAGTGATCTTCAAAGTTGTATCTTTAGATATTGTTATGAATGAACCCCGATATCAAGAATGTGTTGATATCAATTGTTAAGAAATCGGCCAAATAATTAAAGAAAAAAATTATGGACAATATGAAATTTAATGGGGTCACACAACAATCAAGAAAATTGTGAAAGAGGAGAATTCATTATATCAAGAAACAACAAATTGTTTTACAAGATTTGACTTTCTCAATCTAAACAATTCTCTCTTGTTTCTAATGTATACACAAATATCTAATTGTTATAATCTCTCTTTTCTCACCTTTTCCTCTCATTTCTGTGTCTATACCTTGTGGAGTATTTATAGAAGCCAAATCTCAAAATTGTGGAGTCCAAGATGAAGTAGAATTTCCAAAAATCCGGATAGAACAAGAAAACTGACAAAAAAACGCGTTTTGGCCCGCCCGGATTCTACTCTTTTTGGGGCCGTCGCGTCGCGGCACCCCAGCCCAGCGCTGTGGCGCCGGGCTTTCTGAGAATTCCCCTTCTTTCAATTTTGTTTCATTTTTGTCTCCATAGTATTTTACTTTTATCTCAAATTCCTTAATTCAATCAAAACTCCCAAAACACCATGATATTTGATTCCTAATTAAAACATACTTCTAAACCAAAATTAAATAAATTTCCTTCATACAACAAACTTTTAAATCACATAAAATTTTTATCACAAAACCTAACAGATATATCAGTACATCCATTAACGAACAAGGTGAGGATTTATGCCGTCGATCTCAAATATATAAAAATAAGTCCTTGTCTGATTTAGATAAAAATTAAATTTTAATAAATTTTGATAATATTAATGAAATGTGATTGAAAAATTATGAATCTCTTGAAATGTGTTGTTGTAAATAAATTTTAGGAAAAATAAAGGCCAAACAGGTACTAATCAAGAGTTCCCCTTTCACTTGGGCGTGTGCATTTTGATGCGGCTATTTTTATGGGACATCACTATTCCATATTTCTACGTAAAGACATTGAGTATTTGTGGATGGACGCAAGTGATGTCATGCATGGGCAATTGGGCATGACATGCATGAAAAACAACATATAAGTCCTATAATTTTTTGGGTTGTGTCATTTGTACACTCATTTCTTACACTATGGATGATATTTGCAATGTTGTTAAAAAAATAAATTTTTTGATTTTTTTTTTATTATTATTATTTTTTTAAAATTGTGCAAAACCATTGAACTAACTTGACTAAAATAAAAGAAAAATATTTATATCTTTAACACATACGTGATGAGGACTATCTTTCATTTTTCTTAATAAAATACGTGGTCTAAAATTCAATTTCACAAATCAAAGACGGCAAAACTTGAACCCACAATGTTAATGTCAACACTTGATTAAGCTCATCTTTGACAATCATTATTTCAAAACTCTTTTCTTGTAAATGCTCAGTTTCAACCACACATCCACGTAATAAAATATTATGCACGTACACATTCTCCAAAAATTCACTATTCAAAACATTGTTATTCCCAAATAATTTTCATCAAACAGGGGCTAATAAGATTGATCAAAATGATAGTTGGGACTACAATTTGAAGGGGCATCGTCTTTTCATCCATTCCCCATGCCCAGTATAATGACACCCTTTTCACTCTTATTCCCTGCTAAACTAGTTGGAGGGTAAAAACACAGATCACCAATATATACACTAATAATAGAGAAGTTCTGCTCTCTTACGAACATGTTAATTCGCGAGAAAAAAAAGTTGCTAGGACGAGCACACCTTGCAGCTCTTCCTACAATGACCTATATAATCTTCTGAACCCACCATATATAAAGAATTTTTCTTGCATTCGCCCTTTACAGCCCACGCGGGACAGTTTGGATTCGAGTCGACACAGTCTCCACTCGCAGAATTCTTAGGTGATATATCGAAAGATCTCACGTGAATCCACTTTGTCGCTGACCACTTCTCGCCTTCGATGACAGGACAGCTCCCGTGCAAGCTTAATGCATCAGTGGTTGCATTGGGGTGAAGACTAAAGAACAACAATGCATCACCCTTCTGGGGTTTTACTGTAAAAGAGAGAATAAAGTAAATGCATGTATCCAAAATTTTACTACCATAAGGTCAAGTCGTCTTGATTCAAGCAAGACGCTTATTTTCACATTTGTGCCTCAAATAATCTCTTGAAAGGACCGATAAGTTACAGAAAGTGCTGTCTGCTTTCTACGTGAAAAAAAATGAAGATCGGCCTAATCGAAACACATGCAAGGTCCAAAATATCAAACGACAATAAAGAGAACCCCATCCATCTAGACCAACCAAGATTGAAGTGTCGAAGAAATTATAGTAATTGTGTATGTCGTGTTTAAAAGGAAGACATGCCAATCGGCAAAAACATATTACCTGCATAGCCTTTTTTAGCACAATCGGACCAGTCACTCCCCTTGGGCTGAGTTGCCTGCAATAAAAATTAAAAGAATAAGAGCGAGGAAAAAGGGAATAGGAAATTTTATCTTAGGTGTGCAAAGGGAGAAATAGACAAGGATAAGCAATAACATTATGAAGTATTAGATACCTCTGAATCCGGGAAAACTGTTTCTCCACCCTTTTCAATATTCGACAAGTACATAAGTACAGTTGCCACCCGATGACCACCTAGTTTTTGATTGGCCTTATCATGAAAATAATCATAGTGCGGCTCATACTTTTGTCCATGCTCATAATGCAGTATTTGAATAGATTCCCCATTCTCTACATGGCAAGGTTCATAAACAGAGTAATAAGTTTTTGTTAAATAAAAATTGAGCGAACAAAAAATTGAAGGAAACTCTTCCTGAATACCTGGAGGGAGGAAGGTCCAAGCAGCAATCCTTGCTTCAATAGTCTCAACTATTTCATCCTTCAACATAAAATTGACATACATTTAACACATTAAAACTTCAACAGGCTATAGTCAAGTACAAATAGCTTATGAAAATTAAGTCTTCAACATTTTACATATGATATTGGGACAATGGTCTTCTTGATATAGCAGAAGAGCAAAATTCCAATACAGTAATCTAGGAAATGACAAGTCTCCCGTCACAAGTAGATAGGCATGCCAAGTATTGCCACCTAATGGCAGGGAAGGTAGAATCAAGGTGAAGGAAACAGCACGAGAGGACTGTAAAGAATAATCCAGACACATTGAAAAGCAAACCCAACTAAAAACTGATAAATTGTAATTGTAGTGCTTGTTGGATTGCAACGTATTCAAGGACATTTGGTTATGTAGAGATGTAAACTTGGCATACTCATAAATGGAAAAGAAGCTAGTGAATTGACTCGTGATCATCCATCTTCTGCGAAAGATAATTGGGAAAGCAGTTATGCAGCAAGGTTGTCTATAATGTTCCAATATAGCAGATCTTCTGAAGAATAGCTACTGATTTATAAACTTAAGGATGCGAAACACACTGTTTTGCATCAAAATTTCAACAGTCACAGTCTCACCCAGATGTTATCTTACCTTTCAATCTCTTTCAACATATACTGTAAAGAATAATCCAGATACATTGAAAAACAAACCCAACTAAAAACTACTAAATTGTAATTGTAGTGCTTGTTGGATTGCAACATATCCAGGACATTTGGGTTACGTAGAAATGTAAACTTGGCATATCCATAAATGGAAAAGAAGCTGTGCATTGACTCATGATCATCCATCTGTTGCGACAGATAATTGGGAAAGCAGTTATGAAGCAAAGTCGTCTATAATGTTCCAATAAAGCAAGTCTTCTGAAGAATAGCTACTGATTTAAAAAAGAGTGATGGATAAACTACTTGTGGTCCATTGGAATGTGTGGTTAAAAATGAAGTTTGATCATTTATAAATGGTTTATAATTTTGAAAAACAGAGGCTTAATTGATTGTGGCAGATCTAGCTGCTCTGAGAGAGACTATGAACAATAACACCACCCACAACATAAATGTTAAGATGCATGTAAAATTATTCAACAAATGATATAAAGTTGGTTGGCTATATGTAATATGACCACTGATTTTCCATCTTCCACGGCTCTTTTGAGAATGCAACCTGAAATGCCATTCTCTTTCACACTATATTATTTTCCCCAGGAGTCCACAATGGGTAAAATCAATGTATAGCAGTGAATTAATAACAGCAAAGATGCCTAAAAGGCTTCACTAATAATAATAACAAAAAAAAAAAGAGCACTAGAAAGACAAGGATCTGTAAAGATACCGATCCTAAAGCACCCAGAAAGTTCTTTGTTGAAGAGGTCAAAGAAATGCTCATTACAAATAGGCTATAGAATAAATCAATAATTTAAAAGATCATCTATCTTGTTCATCAACAAATATCCTGGACAAAAGATTATCAAAATCACAAATATGACCACGATCAACACCTGCTGACCAAGGATATAAGACCAAGTGGCAGTCTTCTGCACTGGTCACACACCTCAAGAATGCATACACAAGGCATTACAAGATTTAATTAGGTCTGGACGGCTATACAATTATTCTTTCCTAGCTTAGATATTGAACAAGTTAATGTCACCATTTGAAAGAGTATCTCAAAGATAGAGGATATTTTTATTTTTATATTGTACTTATGACTTATACATGCCATTTAAGTACATTAATGAAAGCCATTTTCTACTGCATGATAATGAAATAATTTGAGTTGTTTTACGCAAATCTCAGACTCCTGGATTTAGGAACTACTGTAGGGTAATTCTACTTTGCTCACAATGCATATCCAACCCCAAGGCTAACAGGCAATTCCATACAAGATTACCATATGGTGAGAGGAACGTAGAAACTACCTCTCAATGAAGGTTCCACCAAAAAGGATACGACATACTTGCCCCATTGTCAAAGTTTGCTCCTCATTGGTTCATTGGATTAGGGATGCATTACATTACATGCCCATCAATAATTAAATACTTTTAAGAATTGCATTGCAGACCTATATTCGTGGTTGTTCCAACATATAATGTGACTAGAATTGTTATGAAACAAATCCCTTTTTAGTTTACAAATGATGGCAACACAACTTCAATGGAAGTGAATTGCTTTTCGGATAGCATCCCCTTCCACAGTATAACAATCACAAATTAGAGTATAATATAAAACACACGCCACCCACGTTAGAGCATCCACTTCCACGTAATTAACAGGCAGAAACAAGTTGATACATCCGTAAACTAAGTGCTCATAAGCATCCGAATATCTGGACCATAATATAAAACACACACCATCTACGTTAGAGTATAACCATAAATCTTGAAAAAATTGTAAAAAGGGCTCAAAGTCAAAAAAAGAAAAATATTGGAATAGGATTTTTCACTAACCTGAGCCTTCTTAAGAAACATGCCAGAACTTGTGCGGACTTCACTTTCTATACTCTTTCCAGAATTATTGTCTGCTACCATAGACTTTTCGAGCTTATCCTTAGCCTGCTCATCCAAATTCAATCAGAAGGAGATCAAACAAATGAAGATATTAACCATTCCTTCCCCTCCTCAAAATTATGAATTAATTAACAACTTAATAATTGACTATTTGTCCAATGAGGGGGGGAAAAAAACCTCCTCTTGCCACAAGGATCCAGTTTATCTGAATTATTCATAAAGAGTTTAATTGTTTCCCCAATTTCCCACATTTCCATTTTTCATTAAATCTGATAAATCACAGCCAACAAATTATTGAAAGGAAAAAAAGGGCTAACCAGAGTGATAAGATGATCACACTCCTTATCAGTCAAAAATCCCCTGTATATAAAAGCCCTGTAGAATTTCAATCACCATTAAAATCATATCATCCTCGATCAAACACATTGGATTCATACCATGTTGAAAGTAAAAAGGGAAAACTTTAAACAGAAACAAAATAGAACCTGGGGCGCCAAGAGATTTGGGTCACCCGTGTTGGATCCAACAGAACAGAAGAGGTACCCGTCGTCAATTTCATCACCGATTCTTTTCTGATACAAAATCAGCCATTATCAAGAATACGTATACATGTAAATAGGAACAGATTTACATACTAAAAGAGCGACATACCCCCCATAAACTCGGGCAGCGGAATGAGAAAGATTTGATAAAAGAAACAGAAAACACAGAGAAAAAATAAGAAAATCTCTAAGGTCCATCAAAAAATGCTTTTGTTTTTTACCAAAATCTCGGTTTCTTTGGATGACAAAAACCAAAATCTTGCAAGAGTGGGTTTAGGTTTTATTCTGTTGTGGACTGTTACGATTCAATTAAAAAACAAAATAACTGTGTCAGTAGACTTAGGTTCTTGGTCTTTAGGACTCTGCACTTGTTTTTTATCTGTTAGTGGCAAAATTTCGATGGGTCTCCCACTGGTTACAAGGGGTTCAGATTTCGTGGGCGTGCCCGTTGGTTTTGTATCTATTCGTCCAAGTCTATCGAGGAAATTTCTAAGTTGACTTTTCTTTTTGAACTTTTCATGAGAAAATTCTCATAATGTTTTAGATATCTTTATTATAAGTTATTTTTTTTCTTTTTAAATGAATTAATATTATCTCGACTTTAGTCCAATCAATAATAACAAACGCTACCATAAGGGTTACGTAGAGCTAGGGTGGCAAGAGGAAGGGGGTTAATGCCGGAGAATTTGGAAAAGTTGGTGATGGGTGCAAGCACGTAAATTAGAGAAGAGGGAAGGTGAGAAAGAAGTTGAGGTGAAGACGAAGGTAAAATGAATATGGTATTTTGAAATATAGAAAAATGATATAGAAAAAATGAAAGTTTATTTATCAAAAATTTATTTCATTGAGGTATTTTTAGGATTGAACTTATAAGTTAGACCCTTTTTCGAGTAAATATCAAGAGTTGAGGCTCCAAAGTTTTGTTTTGAAGTAAAATGAGTTTTTAAATATAAGTATTTTGGCGATGATTAGAGAAAATATTTACTCTTAAAACAAATTAAAATTTTAACTCGGAGGTTGAACGTGATATTATAGTAGGTAAAAGTATTGGATCATATAAAATTTATTTTCAATTCTATCAAGCTAGTGCAGTAGTGAGAAAAATAGATGTGGTTTAGAGTTCTGTCTAAATTCATAAACTGTGTTAAGATGGTGTTTGGTGTAGATTAAAATCAGATTTTAAGTAGATTGCGATAGAAGTTTTTGAGATGTGTGATTGAAAAGATGTGGAACCTGATGAGTGTGTTTTGCACATGAATTTCATACCAATAGAGCTTCATTTGTGT
>CAIGRQ010294582.1:1285-15431 GCA_903798375.1 Fraxinus sp. D2006-0159
TTTTTTTTTTTTTTTTTTTTGAGAATTCAACACCTTAAATAGAAAATTTCACGAAATTCATTAGTTCTAATAGAAAATGCTAATAAATTGAATTATATATACAAAAAATTAAACGAGACAAGGGCCCGTCTTGGTCCTCCCCACATTAAACAGGTAACGGGGCGGGAGGCGGAGGAGGCTGTCATGACCTGTCCCTTCCCATTGCCATTCCTACTTGCAAAAATGATTCTCTCTTTACAAATAATAAAAAATGTAGATTTACAGAAAATGTTTTGTTAGAAAATCAACGTAATCTAACATGGGGTATGAGCTCAATGTGAATAAAATATTAAAAAAATGTAGGACCCCACCTATGTTTGTATTATGTTGATTTTCTGGCAAAACATTTTCTGTACACATGGCTGTACAAATAATTGCCACTGTTGTCTAGACCTCTATTCATGAAAAAATACAATTGGTTATTGTCTCAATAATAAGATAATTCTTAACCTTCTATTGTAGTCGTACACGTCTTCAGTGGGGGCAAAAAAAATCAACCTCCAAATTTTCATTTAGGGTGTGTTTGAGCTACATTATTTAAAAAAAATGTATTTTGAAATAGTAGATTGATGAAAAATGTGTGGTTGAAAAAGAATAAAAATTTACTGATGTAATGAAAAATATTATTTTATTAAAGAATGTGTGATTAAAAATGAGTGAAAAAATGAAAATAAAAATTTTAATTTGTACCAAAGAGGGCTTAATGCTCAACTATCTCGTAAAATTTAGTTCACTCCAAAATCTTAGATAAGAGCATAATCCTAATTCCTAGTTTCATAAAGTTAAACCTGAGAACATTATAATGCTGAAACCTTTGGAACAGTAAAAAGAAAAATAGACAAGACAAGCCAGTGGGTGTATAGTCCAATCAACACTATTGCTTAATCACGCACATAATAGAATCGACACTGACAGAGATACTCACGTGGGCTTTTGGGTCCACTGACGACCTTTATGTCAAATCAGAGTCCGGATGAACTCGACACATGGTCCATTCAGAGGGATTCTCGTACCCATTTCTTTTTAGGCACCCAAAATAGTTTTGGATCCAATATTTTTATTTGTTTTTGGTATGTTAAAAGGGTAAAAGTTTGTGAAAATGACAGTTTCATAAGGCTGTGCAGCTAATTTTGGGTTTTTTTTTTTTTTCAATGAATTTACTTTCTATTTGACAAATTTTAATTACGCCATGTCTGGCAACTATTATTTGAAAAAAAAAATAGTGACTTTAAGTAAATTGTATGATTAATAAGTAGAAAAAGATTTTGAGTTTACGTGTAAAATATTTTATTGTATATATGTGATTAAAAATAAGTACGTAGAAAAAATAATTTTCAAATAATAGTTGTTAAATAGGGGACTAAAGATCCTCGAGTTAGCCGGCTTAAGCATGGGAAGAATGTGGTCTTTGTCTCGGAATTCATCCTAACAGTTGCTCTACTTTCCAGAAATCCTAAGTGGGGCGGGGGACGAGGATGGCCCCCCGATCATGCCCTTTTGTCATCCGTAGGTGAACTCTTAAGTTGTTGAGCTCATTGGGCTAGGATGGCTAGTGTGAAACAAAGAGGTTTTTGAGACTAATCTATTTGTTTAGTAAGAAATGCCGAAATACTTTTTTCATTTTCTGACATTTTCACCTTTATTTCTATATTTCATTGCGTAAAAGGTCATTTTCACCTATTTCTCAATTTAAAAATTATAAAATGACAAATATACCATTCTCTTTAAATAAAATAAAAAGAAAAAGAAAAAATTAATTGCAACCATAATTTCAATTTTTTTAAAAGAGAAAATGAATCTCAAATAAATTATTAAAATGATAATTAGTACATAATGTCCATATCTTTCACCGTTATCGCGACAAACGTCCATACATTTCATTTTTTTTTTTGTATTTTCACCATTAATTACTCTTTTAATTACGTAAACCATCATTTACATCCAATTTATCAATAAAGATATGTGAAATAATGAATATACCCTCATATTTAAATAAAAAATAGGGTAATTAGCACATAACATCTCCACATTTTATTGTTATTCTTGAAACATCATTACATTTTATTTTTTTGGTATTTTCACCCTTATTTCCATATTTCATTGAATAAAAGGTCATTTTCATCAATTTTCTCAATTAAAAATTGTGAAATGACGAATATACCATTCTTTTTAAATAAAACAAAAGGAAAAAGAAGAAAAAAAACTAATTGCAACTATAATCTTAAATTTTTTTGAAAAACGCAAATGAATTCTAAATAAATTATTAAAAGAGTAATTAATACATAATGTCCATACATTTTACTATTATTACAAATAACGCCCCCACATTTTTTTTTTTGTATTTCACCTTTAATTACACATTTGATTTCACAAACCGTCATTTCCATCCATTTTCTCAATAAAAAGTTGTGAAATGACGAATATATCTGCATATTTAAATAAAAGAAACTAAAGAATTAATTGTAACTATATTCCCAATTTTTTAAAAAGTACAAACGAGTATTAAAAAAAAATTTAAAGTGCAAACGAGTCCCAATCAAATGTATAAGTAAGGGTGAAACTGCAAAAACAATGAAAGGTATGGATGTTTTTCGCAATGATGGTGAAAGATATGGACATTATGTACTAATTATAATTTTTATAATTTATTTGGGACTCATTTGCGTTTTGTAAAAAAAAATTTGGGACTATAGTTGCAATTAATTCTCTTTTTCTTGTTTTATTTAAAGAGAATGGTATATTTGTCATTTTATAATTTTTAAATTGAGAAAATAAATGAAAATGACATTTTACGCAATGAAATGTGAAAATAAGAATAAAAATGCATAATAATTAATAACAATAAGATATGAGAACGTTATGAACTAATTACCGTTGTCTAATCCTATTTGAGGTTGAATATCAAACATGAACTAAACGTTCAGTTGTTTTTATATTATAATCACCGTCAAACAACCACTAAAGAAAGCGAAAAGTTAAATAAAATATTTATTATTATCTTATTTTATTTGTAGACCGAAAGTACTAAATTAATACAAATAGTACGTTTCTACAAAATAAAATATAAAGGCCTCAACCTAGCATAGAGTATAGCATCTTAATTATAAAAATCCGTACACCAGTGAACTTATCTAAATGGAAAATTTTGTCTATGACTATGACTATTAATGTTGGGATTTGCGTATTCCTAGATCCTTGATGCTGCTGAGCCCTCGATTAAATCTCGGATCAAATTAGGGGGCGCCAAATGTTGGGATATGAGGCGCCTGGTTTGACTCGAGAATTAATCCTGAGCTAAGAATATTCATATAATAGTGAACCTCACAAACTAGTTCGAGAAATAGGATGAAAAAATTTATTGCAATTCTAAATCAGCTCGAGATTTGCTTGTTAATTAGGTTTAAATTATGATGATAGTCAAGCTAAAAATTCAATTTTGACAACACAATTTTATAAGATCCACAGCTACTACTTATCTGTCCACCATTCATTTCTATCAACTTATAATTTCTTCCAAACAAGCCTAGTAAATTCAGTAACAACAATTACTCTCTTCTTATTGGTGTTCTTCATGAAGAGTTTTATGAAATGATCATCACGTCCGTGTATAGAGCAACAAGATTCAAGGTTTCAAGGAACAATATGTTATGCTTATTCACGTTTTTACAAAGTTGAACTTAGCAACATTTCCTGTTCGCTTAAGAAAACTTTCATGGGCTTTTTTTTCTTCGCCTTAGCCAGAGATCACTTTCGCTTAAGCAAACTCTGTGGGAATGTATAAAGAGAGTTTTTGGTAAAGCTTGCTTAAGCAAGAGCACAATCAAGCTGTTAAGACTTGTATTAATTTCATCTTAATATGTCAACACGAGGGGTATCATGATAAACTTTTACATTTTCTATTTGTTTCACAATATGCATCTTAATATACCGTCGCAAGATGATAGTTTATTTGAATCAAGAATAATGCATGATATAACATGCTTCACTGCCCAATTAAACTACATCGAAGATAATTACAATGTTTTCTGCGTTCACGCCTATATCTGTTCCTCCCTCTACTAGAAAAAAATTGTACAGTAAATTAGGCTCCGCATATCCAATAATTAAGACTTGAAGTTTCAACTTAAAAGGAACATTTTTTTATAGGAATAACCCAAACCCTTATATATTGTTTATAATCTGTTTCACCTTTTACTCGATATAAGATTTTGTCCTTGACCTCTGGTAAGGCAAACTAACCCACCAAATAAATGCCTACTTTGATCTCTAAAGAGGGTAGTTCTTTTAAATATGGTTCCCCCCAATCAAGAAATGGGAGGAATAGAGGAGGAAGGTACGTCTCCTTGAAAATGGAGGTAAAAGATTTGCACCACGCCATCGTGAATGGAGTGGTGGTGGAAGGGTGGTAGTGGTGGCAGCAGGGTTGAAGTGGGATGGCCTATCTAGTGGTTTTGGCGGTTCGAGATCTCCCTCACAAGAGAAAGAGAGATACTATAGAAGTTAGAATTTTTAGTCAATTTCTAGTGCATCAATAGATCTCATAAATTACTGAGGGGGGAAAACAAATTAGAACAGATATAGCTAAAATTACAAATAAATTTGAACACATTTGAAGCGTATAAAATGCCACTATTTAGGTAAAAATACCATAGGCAAACAGTCATTCAATATTCTTGAACATAAGCGACAAAACCATTGACACTCGTCGAATTCAAGTTCCAATTACTAGCTAGTTTCAGTTCGAAATCCAATGCAAAAATATTAAAGAAACCATCGGCCGGGCTCGCCTGCCCACAAATGTACAAAATACATCTGTTTTTGTATTAATATCGACGATCATGACAATAATTGAAGAAGGGGGGAAGCATTATGCATGATCATGGCATCTGTGTTTCTACATACATAGTAGTTATGCATCTAATTTAATGCTTGATAAGCATTGTATATAAAGCAGCACCTAATCTATTTAGGTGTTCATTTTTCAACCTATATAGCTATATATATACATATTATAACCAACCACATGCCTAAATTACAAAAGTCTACCAAGATTAATAATAATATGAAAGAAAAAAAATATATATGAAACTCATATAGAGAGAACCCTAAAACAAGAAGAATTTTGCTACGTACACATAGAAAAATCCATAGGGGTATCCATAATGGACAAATGGCACCCCCACCTGGGTGTCATTTGTCCATTATGGACACCCTTGTATACATTGATATGTACACGTAGCAAAACCCAAACAAGAAACCCAAGGAGACCTACATCAGATCAATAAACTTTGAAATAGGTGATAGAAATCCGAAGGAATTTTTGATAGGAGATGTTTCGCTGTGATTAGCCTTCGTTCGGGTTTCATTCACTTTTGCTTAAATTTTACTTTTGAAAGTTAAATATTAATTTTAATCATACATTTTATAGAACCGATAAAGTGCTACTCATTTCTCCACTACTCATTTCTTGAAAAGGAAAATTGAAGCTCAAGAGAATGAAACCCAAATTCTATATGCTGTGCAAAAAACCAAAGTAGCTAAACAAGTTCCTTTTTAAGCACAACTAAACACGTTGTACGTTCTTAGAGAAATTTGACAGTGCTGTTTTACATGTCACAAAAAAATAAGCCCACAGCTTAGTGGATGAATAGGTTTACAATAAAAAATATCAGTTTTTCGTAATAGTGTCTATCTAATTCTACGTACAAAACGCAACTATACAGTGTCATCAACTTGTAGAGCATAACTCAGATCCATTGTTAATGGACAATCAATGCTATATACATTGGAATCAGAACTTAAGCTACAGAAATTAACAAGTTCTATGTTCAATGGCAATGCAAACCCATCAAGGACCAAAAGCTAGTTAGCTTGAAAAATATTTCATACAACTCAATTTGATTCGTTTACACCCTTTGATTAAAACAAAATAAACTTCATGTAATCCGATTTCTCTAAACCTAGTGAAAAAACTAGCTCTAGGGTTGCTAGATGCATATGAAATATTCTGATGGAAGAATCCAGAATTTTTAAACATATGATGGATCGTGACAAGGAAATGAAATAATCATATCCCTATCAAAAAGATACATATCTAATTGATAGGCACAGTAAGCCACTGCCAATAATTTATATAAAAAATATACAAACATCAGCAGACAAATGGTGAAAAAAAATCATTTTTTTCCCTTTTTTCTTCAATCTTTTGGGTCCCAATATTTTATTCAGTTCCTTAATCCCATACTACGGCTTAAGTCTAGTAATTTCTGTTACTGGAAGTTGATTCAAAACATTTGGTTCACTCTAATACACATACGTTTTAGTGTAGCATCGGCAAATCTAGGATATTGGATTATTAAAATGCCTTGTAAATCTTGATATGAATGGAGGCCGGTCACATATGTTTCTTGGATACCGGCAGAATGAATGGAATTTTACTTTGTTACTTTTTCATATATAGATATCAAGAAATAGCCTTTAATGAATACCTAACTAAATTATACTGTTCATATAGCACAGTAGATTTGACTGATTTCTCTTTGGGGAACATACACAAATGATTTGACAATTGAAAAATGGGCAATGGATTTGCATGACCATTTGAGCCACTCCCATCCCTCCTTCACATACGACCACACACATGACTCTAGGCTCCCTGATGAATAGAGGAAAGAAGCATCTCAACCAAAAGAATATTTTTAAATGAAAGAAAAAACTACAGGAATGTATACTACTCATAAGGGCTACAGAAAGAAGCTTTTGAACCTAGTCTCGGGGCAGCATACAAGGGTTTTGAAAGAGTTTACGTACAGAAGCATGCTCATTAGTTGATAATTTCAGTTTCAAAATTAGCAAATGTACAGTATGCAAAAAGGGAAAATTGTAACTCATCCCTTTCTATACATTTAGCTGAAATAATGACAAAACCCCATTAAAAAACCAGAAAATAATGGAAAGAACGACAAGAAACATGACACGAAAAATCTATTACTTGTCATAAATGGGTTTTCAGAACTAATTATCCATGACAATTTGGTCACACAGTCTTATAACCTGCCACTAGTACAAAACTGTTACTTGCAATATGAAATTAAAAATTATTGCAGAAGGCTCAACAGTATTCACGAAATATGAACATAGTTTTTGCAGAAAGACAATAACAAAGCTTACATATAAAGGGCAATATTAGGTACCTTTTCTTTTCATAATGTCTCATAGGTGATGCAGTTGCTAAGATTGCTAGTAGATAAGATATAAGAAGTAATATTTTGATAGTTGGCAACAAATTTCATGCAGATGTTGGCCATATTAGCTTGAATTTGGTGGTGGTAAAGCCTGTTGCTGCTGTGGCAATGGTCTCTTTCGCTTCTTCTTCTCGTAGCTGATTCCCCGAGCTTTTGACTGCGAATCACGAATTTCGCGTAAATAAAGCCTCACTGCTCTGGCTCCAAAAGGGTTTGCTTCAGGCTTGCCTCCATTTTCTTCATAGGCGGCCCGGAGGCGGCCTATAAGGGCATCAAGGCTTCCCCAGGCTTGGCGCAGGGGGCAAGGGCATGGTGCAGGCGGGTCTGGGTGCCCAAAGAAGGGACACAGCTGAGTGTGAACCTTAGTTTTTCCAAACTGATCTAAGTATCTGAGGAATTCAAGGACATGGGCGCCACTGCAGTGAGAGAGGGAGAGTGGTGGCCTGTGGTTTCGAAGGTACTGGCCAAAGGTGTTCCAGTCCCGGCGCTTCTGGTTCTCGTATCGGCTTAGTGTTGTTGGAGATGCGGCGGCTGTGGAGGAGCCTGAAGGTGAACCCACCATTGAGTTATTGCTGGGTGGGGTGTTAATGGTGAAAGTGGTGATTTCTGTGCTTGAAGAGTTCATTTCTTGAGTTGGGTTCATGGCTGCTCGTCTGATCTAGGCTTAAATGGAGAAGAAAGAGAGGTTCAGTCACTTTGCCTCTAGGGTATCCAACCGAACATACAATTCTTGATCAAGAAATCAAACAAAAATGAATCAATTAGGATTCACTCTTCGCCATTTTTGAAAGGGTTTAGAGGTATGGACTGAGATTTCAAGAAGATAATTCTAGGATGACAAGAAATAGGAGAGAGAGGGCACGGTATGAACAGTTACATGAGCTTTATGCTTTTCTTGTATAATATATCCATCTATCTATGATGTTTGATCAATCCTAGAAAACCATGAAAGTTCTATGATGTTTGGTTAGCTTTTACGGCTTTGTTTTCTGCAAATATTTGTGGAGAGATTGGCTGATATTTTTCCTTGAAAAAGAGGGGCAACTGTAGTTATACTCTGTATGTATATGTACACAAGTAACACAACGAAGAGCAAGAATAGATATAGAGAGAGAAAAAAGGAGATACAGAGAAAGAGGAGAGTGCCGGAGGGACCTGATTAGGGCTTTTGTGGAAATGAAAAGAGGTTGACAGTAGGGCAGAGGTGATAGATTGAGACAGGAGAAAATTATGGAGTTAAAATATTAGGGAATATTATGATTTTGTTTCAACCTTTTGCATTGATTGACAACACCTTTTCTAATGACCAAAATGCCCTCTATTTATATATATATAGACATATATTATGATAGATCTGCTCACTAACTTTTCGTATGGCGTGATTCTGAATCCTCAACCTTTAAAAATAGGGTTTTAGGTCCCTAATCTATTAAAAAATAAATCTAGATCTCGCCGTGACAAAAATCATTAATCTTTATGTTAGTCCCCATTTCACCCCCATTATTTGAAATTTTAATAATTGGAATAGTATTTTAAAAAAAAAATGTGTGGCTAAGAAAAGAATTTTTTTTTTTTTTGAATTACGTATAATGAAAAAATATGTGATTAATAAAACGAGAAAAAAATGAATTATAAATTTAATGAGTGCCAAATAAGTGCTTACATGGGACATTCACGCGACTTAACCTGAACTTGAAGTCAAAAACTAACAAATCACTTAACATTCTTCTCCAATTCAATCAAAAATATCATACGATTTTAACGTTCACATTGATGATTTTGATTATGAAGAAATCCAAATTCACATATGTAAATAAATTAGGTACACAAAACTTCACTTTTGGAAGTCAAAAATTCATACTCACACCACATAAAAATGTTAGAAAGTCCAACCCTAATTATATATATATTCTTTGCTTTTTACCATTATGGGTACTTTTGCATGTTAATTTCACACCTGAAGTGTCAACAATACTGATTTCATTGCACAGCCATCAATAAGGACAAAGCACATGCAATGCTTCATCAAAACACCTTTCATTATTATTCATTCATTCACAGTACAAAGACTTATTTTATCAATTCCAATAAGTTGATTACTCTTGTTTAGAGCATGTTTTGTAAACCTTCTTATTTTAACAATAAAAGCTGACTTAATTGGAAAATAATTTTCACAATAAATAACTTAAAACATGTTTGAAAAGCGACCGTAAACGAGTTAAATTATAAATAAATATAAATAAGTGGTATATAAGTGGATAATATTTGTGAATAACTTGAAACGTGTGTGTGTGTAAAGTGGTTTAAGTGTGTATAAACATGAGCCAAATATTATTTCTAGTTCTTATCGATAAAATAAGTAATTATATTGATTCTAATTATAAAAAATGTGCTTATAAGTAAACTTATGTAATGTGGGTGTTGTTCAAGGACTCATTTAATGCATGATATAAAAATAAGCACTTTTTTTAAGAATCCCAGAATTCCTTCTTTGTTGATCAATAATCTTTTATCAAATATGAATGCACAATGTAAACAAAATTGTCAAAATAAACGAAATAAGATTGAGCCTATGTTTGTGTCGTATTTATAAAGACTCAAATCACATTTTATTCACACATTTTGTGGAATTCACAAGCACTATCAACTTATTTACCGTTCATTTCTCTTTATTTATATTTTAAACTATCTATAAATACTTTTGGAAATTACAACTTGAAAATCTTCAAATTCAGGCAACACCAACAAATAGGGTTTAAATCACTCAACACATAATTTCCCCAATTACAAGTTTAACTCATGATCTCAGCAATCTCTTATATGAACAAAATCAACTGAAAATAAGTGTAATATGTGCACTCTCAATAACTTGTCTTGTTAAACTGGAAATCGATAATGGGCATCACATTGACTTTGAGATTTTGCAAGATTGATGTTCTGGTGCTTAGCAGGTTAATTTCTAGGATCCAGGGTGGGTGCCACACGACTTGTAAGTTTCTTTAAGTTCTCTTGATGGAGTATACTATGTTACGTGTTTGATACACTTGGGACAAGTTCACATCACTGCTAAAATGTGAGGTAACATCGACGGAAAATAAGTTCTTTTATAATTTTGAATAAGAAAATTTGAATTATCGAAGGAAATATTGACAGAACATATGTTGCTAAAACTCTTGTCGACAAGAAGAAAAAATAATTAATTAAATTTTTATGATAGATTTTCATGTTAATCAATTGGTAATTACTTACGGCTTAGCTTGCTCATCAAAATATTACGAGTAATGTTATTCATCCCCACTGAAATTACAACCCCAGTTTAGGTGGCTCTAAATGATAGGTTAAATAAAAAGTGAAATTAAATGACATATCATTTAATGTCACATTAACGCCACCTAGACTGGGGTTGTAATTCTAGTAAGGATGAATAGTATTACTCAAAGATCACCTATCCACTTTCACGATCCATATATAGAATTTATGGACGAAAATTATTGATAGGTAAAATGTGTTGCTAATAGAATAATTTGAACATCATCGATAGAAATTTTCGTCGTTGATGTTGCATTTTTTAGCAGTGACCAATCAGTGTTATAGGGATAATATAGTCATCTATAAATTACAACATTATAGTGTAGAGAAAGTCAAAACTCATGGTCACACAACTGACCATGCGATACAATTATGTGACGTTCTGATTTAATATGATGATCAGATATGTTGCCACTTACTAAAAAGTTATTTGTGTGAATAATATTCAATACAAAATGTCGACAAGAAGAAAAAATAATTAATTAAATTTTTATGATAGATTTTCATGTTAATCAATTGGTAATTACTTACGGCTTAGCTTGCTCATCAAAATATTACGAGTAATGTTATTCATCCCCACTGGAATTACAACCCCAGTTTAGGTGGCTCTAAATGATAGGTTAAATAAAAAGTGAAATTAAATGACACATCATTTAATGTCACATTAACGCCACCTAGACTGGGGTTGTAATTCTAGTAAGGATGAATAGTATTACTCAAATATCACCTATCCACTTTCACGATCCATATATAGAATTCATGGACGAAAATTATTGATAGGTAAAATGTGTTGCTAATAGAATAATTTGAGCATCATCGATAGAAATTTTCGTCGTTGATGTTGCATTTTTTAGCAGTGACCAATCAGTGTTATAGGGATAATATAGTCATCTACAAATTACAACATTATAGTGTAAAGAAAGTCAAAACTCATGGTCACACAACTGACCATGCGATACAATTATGTGACGTTCTGATTTAATATGATGATCAGATATGTTGCCACTTACTAAAAAGTTATTTGTGTGAATAATATTCAATACAAATGATGAGTTTGGAATTGATAAAAAAAAATATAATACCAGCAGAGTTCGAGTTTAACTAACAAGAAGTTCGACTCAACCACTCGTTTCGAGTTAACTTCAAGTACAATAAGAGTAATCGTAATTGAGTACAAGGCTCGACTTCATCTTAATTCATGGTTAACCTAGGTGTCTAACATGAGAAAAGTGTTTAGGACGTAAGGAGTGAAGGTAGGTAAAAAAATATACACTACTAGAACATGAGGTAATAGCAACGAAATAATTAATGAGCTTTGACTAACTAACTATTGAATTACCGATGTAAAATACCCGCCGTTAAAATTCCATTGGTAAGAAGAAAAAAATATATTAACTAAAATCTTTTCGACAAATTTTCGATGTAAGGAAATAAGTAGATTATGCAGGAAGTTAAGACTTGGCTATAGTTGCATCGATCGAGCTCTTTGTTCTCTCATATCCGTATCAGTGCAGTTCAAGTTTTGCTAGTCCCTTCCAAGATAGAGCAAAATCCATTTTGCTTCATATCTAAGGGATTCCTTGGTTCAAACTGAAGAATCAATATCACTTGATCGTTACCAAACTAACAACAATCTTTTTCTGTTCGTGAAGATCCCACCATAGCGCCTCTCTTCTAATAGGTCATGAACTATATCAGAATCATTCTCAACAAGTCCATAAGAGGTGATCCTATTATTTTATCGGGTCTGGGTGGAGACCAAATCTATATTTCTTGGTAGTGGATACCCTCTATATGTTATGAAGTATTTGCTTTGGATAATAGACACTCGAATTTTGACTATCCAAAACTCTTCTATTCTATTTATTTCAAAATAGATCATCAATAATTGGTGAAGAATAATTCCTTCTATTTCTTAAATTAAGCATAATCTTGATTAATTTTATTGAAGAAAGTCCAACGCACTTCTCTGAACATCCAATGGTTATGTACACAACATGCAAGTGTACGAATATGAAAGGCCCAATGCAAGGCTTGTATATAACATATAAGATCCTTGTTTTTATCAAATCTTAATAAAATTAATAGTCTCGCACGTACCTTTATCATCAGTAAGGGAAAACAATTGTACGTAAGTTTGTCACCACGCTCAACTATAAGTGATACAAACGATAACATATGGAAATGAGAGAAAGTAAGACTAAGATAAAGAGGAAAAAAATATGTGTAGGTTCGTAGAAAGAGTATTCATAAAATCCTACACACTTGAAAGAAAATTCGTGCGATTATTAATTAAGATGTACGCCATGACATTTTAATTTATGATGCCGACCTATAAAGAGTTGTTCATAGTTGTTAGTTTGAAGTCCCTACTTATATACTTGGCCTTTCTCTATATATTTCTCTATATATAGATATGGGAATGAAAAACAAAGTTCCATACCTCTCGTCTCGAACGAACTTTGATCATCATTTTCTTTGAGAGTAAGTCGAATGTTTACAAGGAATAAGTAGTCTTAGCTCTAGTTTCCCTTTCTTCGGGATTGGGATTGTACTTTTTGAATTGGACTAGTAGAGAAGACCTTCTAGGGAGACATAGGGCTTAGAGAGAGTAATAAAAGGATGTTTCGTGCATGATCCTGCATAATCTCGAATTTTTATTAGTTCATTTTTTTCTATACTCTTTTTATTCTTGTAAGGTAACGAGTTTGTGTTGCTCATTTTTGTATTTGATGATCAAATCAACAAAATATTAGAAGTTGATGTACTACCTGACACTCGACTTTTAATTAAAAATCAACTATTATATTCACGCATGTGGAGAGACGATATTTTCTCGTCCTAGCCTTCAAAAACAAACTCCCAAGAATGTATCAATCATATTTGGTACTCTGATACACGGATCAAAATGGTCTTGACTTTGAATAGTATCACTAAATAATGGTTGTTGTTGGACGTTGCTTTCACCTCAATGGATGAAATTAGTTAGTCTTCAGCAATGAGAAAGACTTTTTTTTTTTTTTTTTTCTTTTCATGTAAGATAAGTACAAACGTAAGATGCTATTATTGCAACTTGCCGCGTTGGGTCCAACAATTATTAAGCCCCTATTTGACCTACATTCTTTCAAGGGAAAAATTTATGAATCAGTTATTATCTTTCACGAAATTAAAAATCAAATCTCAATATTTAAATTTACAAAATTCAAATTTTTCCTTGAATTAATTAATTATATTTTACAATTAATTTATTAAATTAAATATTTAATTGTAATATAATATAATTGACCCACCTCCAGCTCCACCTCCCACACTGTTCTGACGACTATTCCGGTGATCGGCGATAACTCTGGCGACTGTTCTCCGACCGCGCTTAATTTCGGCGACTATTCCGATGACCGTTTCGCCGCCGCTTAATTCCAGTAACTACTCTGATTCCGAGGTCACATATATCTTATTAAATAGTTAAAAATTTAATTTTCAGTCAAAACTTATTAAATTAATTTGTCACAGATTATTTGGAGATCACAGATCAAAAAATTGAGCCATTCACAATT
>CAIGRQ010294587.1:8548-18998 GCA_903798375.1 Fraxinus sp. D2006-0159
CCCCCCCCCCCCCCCCCCCCCCAGCAACAGGTCACATTCATTTTTCTTTAATATACTGCCTTTTTTATCATCATTTTAATGCAATTGGAGAAAGTCTTTGACTCATCAACTTAATGTTCTGTTACAGCTTATGGTGTTGATATGCTGAATACCATTGGCTATATATATGCAAGGCGGGCAGCAAAAGAGCTTGGAAAGAAGGTGATGTATCTGGGCGTGCCATTTGTTGCTGAGTGGTTCAGGAACAAAGGACATTCTATCAAATCCCAACTAACTGCTGCAACAGGTTGGTTGTCATGTGCTGTTTTAACAAGGAGCTGATTTTGATTGGTTTCTATATTTTTACTCGGATCAAATATTTTGCCTTGTTTAGTTGACCTGTATCTAATTCAAAGTCAAGTGCCTGAACTACGGCCATGATATCTAGGTTCTCCTTGGTTTAGTATGTTTGAAATGAATTGCAACTGTGTTCCTTGTTCTTATTGATTTTACCAATAAAACAAGACCCAAGATAGAGAAACTAGGAATCAGAGGACATAGTGTACAAACCCGCAAATGTCGTGTTACGAATTTATGGACAACAAACAACTCAATTTTGTCATACTACTAAATCCAACACTAATGAACAACTAAAACAGTACATTATTTTGGAAGTCCCCATTCTTAAACTAACTGAATCCAGCTGCAGGCTTGAAGATTTTCATATTTACCCAATTGAGTTTTTAAGATGTAGGAGTAATAAAAAGTTAGGTAGATGAAGACTCTCGTCTTTAGCATGGAACATTGGGCGATAGACAACTATTAGAATTTTCGACTCGTTATTGGACTAAGTTTGGATTCCAATTTTCTATTTTCAACATGATTTGCATGCAATTCTTACATCAAGTGGATATTATCATTTTATTCTAAGTTTCTCTTTGTTGCTGGGAAAAAAGTGGGTTAAAGTGAAAAATGGAAAATGGAAGTTGCAGACGTACAAGTTAATTAGGTTCAATTAAACTTACTTGATGGCCGATGCACATTGTTAAAAATGTAATAAAATAGAATTTTGTATGTTACTTGTGTATTTATGAGAATAAGCCCCTCTATTTATAGAGTAAGTAAATTAAGAAGCTAAAAGGAAACAAAATTCTAGTAACTAACAAAATTTCAAAACAAATCTTATCTAGGGTGTGGTTGAACCGCATTATTTTGGAAGAATGTATTATGGAATAGTAGATTGATAGAGAATGTGTGGTTGGAAAAAAAAGGAAAAGTTATTGATATGATGGAAAATATTATTTTATTGAAGAATGTGTGGTTGAAAATGAGTAGAAAAATGAAAATTTTAATGTGGCTCAAACAGAGGCCTAATCTAATTAAATATATTTTAAGTCAAACTCTACTTTTAAAATCATATCTAAATTCTATTTCTATCTTTATTCTTGTGATGATCTCCATCAATGTGGTATAAGAATAAGATAAACTACAATTTCAACATAATTTTAATGATAAATGTTAATTAAAGCTGAAGAATTTCTACATTCCTTTTGTTTTTAAGATGCAAAGGGGTTACTTTTTCTTTCTTCTATTTCTTTTGTTTGATTGGGGGTGAGATCTGCAATAATATAGCTGGAAAGAGCCTAGTCTGACCCTTGCTCATGCCAATATAGTTCAGGACTGACCAACTAGCCCTAAATGCTTGTGCCCATATTGACAAATAAAGGTTATCTAAGTTTTGGGACAGCCAATTGCACCATCATTCCAAAACTCGGGTGGGACGAGTGTTCAGTAAAATCTTGCAAGCATACCGGATCATTAATAAGTAATAGATAAAGTAAGTTTAGAGTTATCATCCCATGATGAATAATGTTTAATTTCGGTCTACTAATTATTAACGAGATCGATAAAGAGTAATATCAACATAGATTTGTTGTAATTTTCTAATCTAATTTTAACTAAGAAAGCAATTAAGAGTGGTTTTCAGCAAATATGTGATGAATGTATTGGATTTCTGAATCCCCTACTAGTGTTAATTCCAATTCTCGACCCATAAAATGTAGTATTATTTTCCTAATGTTAATGACAATTAATAATCCAATTTTATTTAATATCTTTTTCCAAGAAATATCGAACATATGCTTAACACGACCTGGTTTTATTCCTAGTTCAAATTCATATGAAATTATACGTAAATTATTGTTCTAATATTCATGCGATTGCACATGCCATACATATTATTCCTAATATCTATTGTCCGTGTGTTAAATATGCAGTGTTTTACCTATTGTGAACCTCACAGCACTACGAATAGGCAACGTGTTATTTAATTGGTGATCAAGCATTCAAACAACACAATGTAGATGCATAAATAATAAAGCAAACATAAAAAATTACTAAATTAACGAGTCTTGAATTAAAAACAACTAATAAGGTTCATTATCCATCCATTATAATGAAAAACTTAGCCTAACATTCTTAAATATGCATTTAATAACAAGATTATATCATGCGCTTGCACATGCCATACATATTATTCCTAATATCTATTGTCCGTGTGTTAAATATGCAGTGTTTTACCTATTGTGAACCTCCCAGCACTACGAATAGGCAACGTGTTATTTAATTGGTGATCAAGCATTCAAACAACACAATGTAGATGCATAAATAATAAAGCAAACACAAAAAATTACTAAATTAACGAGTCTTGAATTAAAAACAACTAATAAGGTTCATCATCCATCCATTATAATGAAAAACTTAGCCTAACATTCTTATAATTAAATTACACAAGAATAATTGGAAAAACATCACCCGAAAATAAGAAAGATGGAAGAAGTAAGAGAAATTCACGTTCTTGGCTCAAATCTTGAAACAATCAATCAAGAAAAATCAAGAAATACTAAACTAATTGTCTCGAATTAAAATAAATAAACAATATGGTTCATCATTCATCCAATACAATGAGAAACTTAGCCTAACATTCTTATAATTAAATTACACAATGAATAATTGGAAAAAAATCCCCGGAAATAAGAAAGATGGAAGTAGGAGAAATCCATGTTCTTGGCTCAAATTTTAAAATCGGTCTATGAATTTTCAAAATCCTTGCATGATTCGTCTTGATTTGATATATACACTTGTTCTTCTCCTCTAAAATATGTAAAATATATGTAGAATTAGGTCGAATGGAGGTTGGGGATTTCTGGTCGAATTTTGGAATATATAGAATGCAAAAAGTATTCTAAAAGATACTGAAATAAGAAAAAGAAAAAAGATTTATTTTTTCGTTTCACCTTGGGGTGTGTGCCTCGGGTGATTTTGGAGTTGCAGGAGGTCTCAGAAGAGGAGGCGTGCGCCTCCTCTGAAGACCTAGGCGCGCACCTAGGCTTGTTTGGAGTAGCCTTCAGTATTTTTGCCATAACTTTATTTCCCAATATCCGATTGAGGCGATTCAAAGTGCGTTAGAAAGATAACTCAAAGAGCTACAAATTTTCTAGTAATATTTTTTTTTTTTTACAATTCGAATGTTTGCTATGCTAAAAATAGATCTCAATATGAGGCTGAAAATTTCGAACATTATTTTTTCGGCTGGAACTTGATTTGTGATAATACTTTAACTATATTTCATCTCTTTGACTTCTTTACACCTAGCGCACTCGAATTTTTATCGTGAGGTTCGTCGAAGCTTTTGAGTATCTCTTACAATTGAGCCCATTTTCACCATTTTTCTCCAATTCTTCATCAAATCATGAGTTTTACATATTGAACACAATACATAACAAATTAAGCAATATTTCATCAAAAGAACTACAAAATGTCATTATTTAATGTCCCAAGTAAGTGTATAAAATACACTTATCAATGAGGTATTACAAGCTCCCCAGTTCACGCATGTGACATCTTTGTTGTTTTCAATCCATACATATATCCGTGGATCACCTCACATCTCAGTCTCACATAAGTTGATAGTATTCCGTGGCTTTTGATGTGTACAAGGATTTGAGTCAGATCCTTATCCCTGCCAAATGGTCAGATGGCTTATATCGATATTGACAGGTAGAAGATACATTATATCTCTATAAATCAGTCATATTATCCTATCGCAACCACAGTGGGATGGTGTTCCATCAGGATTCAGGAAGATGTGAGATCATATCTTCATTATACATGGGTTTTGTCTTTAAAGTTTGATGATTAGATAGTTTCTTTTGCTTATAAGTTCTATCTTCACCGACGTGCATGGTCTGTAGCCAGGTATTTAGAGTTAGTTTCATTGGTGAAGCATTCTCTTACTGTAGTTCTTGATATTATGCATATTAGTTTCAACTTAGTTCAAATATTCCGTACTTATCATGGCTGGCTATATGGGTCCTCTTCTCTCCCAATTTGTAAAATCTGATGATCCCAGTTCATGAAGAAGCAGGCAAAATGTTGTGATGGTTGTAGGCTACCACTTTCCTCCTTTATTTGGATTTGGACCGGGTGTGTTAAAGACATAAAGCATGTGGCACAAGAGTTATTTGGTTTTTGTATTTGTTTTGTAATATATTTATGAAATTAAATTAATTTATAATTTTCTTAGGTGCTTTCGCTTTGATCCAGCTACAAGAAGACATGAAGCGACACCTTAGTGAAGAAGGAAACTATACTGAGGACGAACTCGAAAAGTACATGGAATCAAACAAGAAGTTGATGACTGATTCCCTCTGGAAGCTTAATGTGGCTGATATTGAAGCTACGCTGTCCCGTGTTTGTCAGATGGTTGTTCAGGACTTTGAAGTTTTTGGTCAACTGTTTTATGTACCCATTTTAATTTCTCCATTATGATGTATTATGATTTCCTTAGGTTCTCCATGAAAACAATGTGAAGAAAGAGGATCTTCGGCTGCGAGCGAAGGGTTTAAAAACCCTGGGCAAAATTTTCCAGGTAATATATATGCCCAAAGACATCATCATTTTCTTGTTATATGAAATATTTCCATTCATTATATAAAATACTAAGCATATTGTTGGTATGCTTCAGGGGGCGAAGTCAGTCAATGGGAATGAGACTGAAAGTACACTAAATGACCCGGTCCACAAATTGAATGGAAGTGAACCAAGTAGCAATGCTTCTTCTTTTAATACATCAGCAAGATCGCCAATAGATGAAGAGGTATCTCACAACGCAGTAGCATACCAGGTAGTGCTTTCATTCCCCCTTGAACTCTCTGTCTCTTTGTAAAAGTTTGAAGGTTAAAAAAAGAGTTTCTGCTAAAACATTTCATCCCATTTTAGAAAGTGTAACTTTTCTAGAATAAGACAATTTTACTAATCCACCTGCACCACATACACACAAGAAAAAGGAATAAGAAAGAATCTAACCAGAGGAAAAAGATAAAATGGAAAAAGAAAAAAGGCAAAGGTTCCAAGGAGGCACCCGTTCTCCTTATTTACATGGAACTTGCATTGGAGTTAAACAGAAGAAAGGGAGATGAGAAAATGCCCCTCGTGGTTTCATGTTCAAAATGAGCATACATCAATAAGGCTAATTATATGGTGTGACATTAGCATCTATGCTTCTTAAGGATATATCATTTTATTCAGTGTATTTGGTTAATATCTTTCATTCCTATAATGAACAAGAATCTATTCCACTAAAATATCTACTTTTTTGTGGAAAATGTTTTCAAATTTGTTTCGATCAAAATAACCTCAATAAATTCTTGCTCACATCATCCAATGTTGTTTTATACATTAATATTTATGCAACTGGATTTTCCAGTGCCCATACGTGGACGTTCCACAATCTGCTGGAGCTCAATTCAATTTCCCAGTGCCAGCTGCGCCGCTTGGTGCTCAGAGACGTACATAAACATCCAGACTGACATTTTTCGTAGCATGTGAAGGGTGTATATATTGTTCTTGTCAAATGACGAAGTTAGTGTGTATATTATTTCTTGAATGTGCTGGTATCATATTATACATGCCATTTAAAAATTCCATGTTGCTGCTGCTGAAGCCTTTGATCGATTTTTGGACTAATGCTTTATTGACAGTGATTTCATTTTCTTGAGTTGCATATTTTGACTTGCATGTTACTGGTTAAAACATAATTAGTTATGTTGTGACTTGTGCTGTCTGATATAGTCTGCAGTATCTTCCCCAACCCCTCCTCCACTGCCCCCCTACTTTCAAGAACTCTCTCTCTCTCTCTCTCTCTCTCTCTCTCTCTCACACACACACACCCCACATTTGATATTTTGGATTTAGCCCCCGTTTGGTGCACATTATTTCTAAAAGAATGCATTTTTTTGGTTGATGTGATATGGAATATATGGTTGAAAAAGAAGGAAAAGTTATTGATAAATGTGTGGTTGAAAATGAGTAGAATGAGAATAAAAAAAAATGTGGCCCAAACATGGGCTTAGTCGCACTCAGGGGCGGGTTGCCACATCTCAACATGGTTCTTCTTTTCCACTCTTGCCTGATTGTTGTTCAGCTAAAATTGGCCGTATGCAGGGGCAGACCCAGCACTTGGCCAGCCCCCGCGGCCGCCCGTGCTGGGTCCGTCGGGATTTTCATGTGCCGCCGGGAAGGGGGGCAGTGAAGAAGGCCAGCGGCAGTTGAGGAATTTTTTTTTTGTTCATTTGTTCTGTAAGAGAAGACAACACTTTGGGCCTTGTTTTCAAACAAATTACAACCCATAACCACAAACAAAATCCATAACTGTAATTCACAACCCATAACCACAAACAAAATCTCCAATTCCAATAATCCAATTGAAAGTTAAAATCCAACAAACCGGAGCTGAGGCTGTCTTCTTGTAAACGCCCCTTTTCTGCTTATTTTTTTGCGTGGTTGATGGCAAACAGAATGGAGCCAGGCATAATTTCCAGTTTTTTCTACCGATTTCTTTAATATATCCTCTCTCTTTTTTCCTCACGCACAATTTTTTTTTTTTTTTAAATGGATTTTAGAAGTGGTGAAGAAGCAAATGACAGATTATTGAATCACGGCAATGCAGATTTGCTGAGTGAAAAGGAATTTTGAAAATGGGTGAAATAAATATAGGTGATCATGTATGTAATTCTAGAAAAAGAAAGAGTTGTACGCCTCTTCGCCCGAAGCGTAACGTGGCCCTCTCAAGGTGGAGAAGGCGGAATTTTACCATGACTCAAGTAGTCAAGTGCATATTAATTTTTGTTTTTAAATATGGCAAAATTTATAAAGTGTGGTTGCTGTCGTTGTTACTTTCTAAATAAGTAGCTTATTTTGAATTTTGATAAAAAAAAAAATATATTTATTCAATTTTTACTTGCTTATTACTTGAGAGTAATTTTTTAAGCTTAGTCAAAAATGTGAATAGTATATTTCATTGTCGTTTGAATAAGATTGAAGAAGGTTTAAAATAATCTTGATAAATTGAATTTGTTAGTTTTATTCTCTCCAATTTGAATACGAAATGTGTAATATGTTTGGTACGTAATTGTAGATAAAACCAGGCAATATTATGGATTTTTTTATGATTATTGTATAATTAAATTTAAGAGATCCGAATTAGAAACTTTCATCCTCATCTCTCAGTGTCCGCCTCTACCACCCCTTAACCTTACCACAAATACCTCACCCTTGTCTCATATAGAAAACATCCACCACCTCTCCCTCCATTCTGGGTTCTCGCCTAATACCCTAATGTGCCCTCGTCTCTCAATGTCGGCCTCTACCACCTCCACCCTTGACCTCGCCCCAACATCCTCACCTTTGCCTCATATAGACCATCCACCACCTCCCCATCACGCTAGGTTCTCGCTTAATACCCCAATATTAACACTTAATTTATTCTTTTCAACCCCACAGCCCTCATAGCAAGCACCCCGCTCTCCCTGGCTGGTTTTGCAAAATATTATTTTAGAGCTTGGTTTGGCAAATGCTTAGCTTAGACAAAAGTCTTTTAGATATTTCAATTTTGGGTTAAACCAAGTTACAAGCATGATAGAATCAAATGAATTCGAAAATTTTAAATATGATGTGCATATTTCAACTTTTGCTCCCAATATCAATAATTAATTGAAATTTGACTAAACAATTAATCAATTTAAATGTGTCATTTAAAGTTTCTTTAAACTTTCAATAGCGATAATGACGAGATTCGATAGAAGTGGCACCCTAGGGGTGGCATACGGGACCATTTTTGCATCAAGTGGCATTTGAGTCGTGGCATTATACGGGACCATCTTATTATAAATGTGCGATATAATAGAGTAATTTATAAAGAAAATATTTGATAGAGAGTTCGAATAGATTAATCTCCAATCGACAAAAAGTCAAAAATTTAAAATAGACACCACTAACTTTATGGAATTGTTTTCAATCATATTTGAATCAGTTGTATTTCTTCTTATTTATAAGTAAAAAAAAAATTATTTATTTTAACAAAAGATGTAGTTAATTCACAATAAGAATTTGCATATTTTCAAATTTCATGACAAACAAAAATTACTTATTTACTCATTGAGTTTGAAGGGAAAATTAAGCCCTATATGGTTTTTTTATTTATTAAAATAAAAATAAAAACTACGTTTAGACTTTTAATTTGTTTACTAATCTAATATACGGCATAAAAATACATCATGAGTCGGTGCATGTCTCTTTTTGTCGGTGTTATCTCTATTTTAATTAAATAGTGTTTGTTTGGAGTAATTTATTTGAAAATTATTTTTTTTCAAATTCATTTTCAATAATATATTCTCTAAAAAAAATAATTTTACGCCTGGAAACGTAACTTCTACCTACTTCTTAATTACACATTTCCTAAAAAAAGAAATCATTTTTTCCTTCAAAATAATCTCCCTAGATACACACTAATTCTTTCTTTTCTTGGGTGTTATAATTTTCCTTTTTTTTTTTTTTTTCCTTAAAATTGGAATTTCAGTGATGGAAATTTAAATATGGGCAATTATTTATCTCAAAATTTCATCTCTGGGAAAGGAAAAAAATTGGACCGACACAAGATTAGTAGGACCCGACCAGAACATGGTGGGAATTCTTTCCGTCGGGTTTGCGGGGTGAGTTCAATGCAACGAACTGTCATAACCTGGGTTAGGGGTGGGCCACGTCGTATTTAGTAATATTTGAAAAGAAAATGGAGATTTTAAAGACAGAAAAAATATAAAAATATAAAATTATTAAATAGGGTGAGGGCCCCATCATGTCCCGAACCAGGACTTACCCCGTCTTAAGCAAGGAATGAGGCGAATGAATCCCAACAAATAGCATATCCTATTACCATCTCCATTCCCCCGACGTAGCGTGAAATAAAGAATTTAAGCGAAAACTTTAAGAATGCGAAATTTTGGAATCCATCAAATTATGAAAAATTAAACTGACGAATTTTATTAATGTAAGATAATAAAAAATAATGAGATAACCCTTTATGTATAAGGGTTTACAATAAAACAAAGTTTAATAAAACTAAAATTGAAAAAGAATTCGAAATGAACTAAATGACAAAAATAGTGCTACAACTTTAAAAAACAGTTTTCGAGTTTTAAACGAACTTGGATGGCCGCAACTCATTGTAGGTTATTACGGATGGCAAAAAAACTCATTCAACCCGATACCCGTGGGTCTCCACCCCGAATGAGGTGGGGATTACCCGCCTAACCGAGTAAACGGGGTGGGGATAGGGCGAGAGTCATTACCCCGAAATGGGTATGGGGGCGGGTATGGGAAATATAGTCCCCACCCTGCTACCCGCCCCATTTAAAGTTAATTTCAAATTTAAGTTTTTTATCGAAAAAAAATAATAAATTTATCATCATTTTTAAAAAGAACATGAGTTATTTTTAACAAATTAGTAAAAAAGTAATAATATTTACTAATTAACGACATAAAAATAAAAACAAAAAATAAATGGGGCAAGAGANGTCATTACTCCGAAGTGAGTACGGGGCAGGTACGAAAAATATAGTCCCCGTCTCGCTACCTGCCCCGTTTAAAATTAATTTCAAATTTAAGTTTTTTATCGAACAAAAATAATAAATTTATCATCATTTTTAAAAAGAACATGAGTTATTTTTAACAAATTAGTAAAAAAGTAATAATATTTACTAATTAACGACATAAAAATAAAAAAAAAATAAAAATGGGGCAAGAGACTTGCCTCGCCTTGATCCCCCCTCCTACTTTAATCGAGTATGGGGATGTGATAAGGTAACAAAAATATCCGACAAGACGGGAGTGGAAACGAGCGACATGTCCCATACCCGCCCCGTTGCCATCCCTATAGGTCATGTCATAACTATGAGTTTTACTCGTATTGTCGTCATCTTTTCAAAATGGTATTATGGATCCAAACCAGAATTCGAATGTTCTCTCTTCACTATTACTTTTTCCCCCATTTTGATCCAATTCTTCTTTCATCCATTCAACAATATATTCTACATTATTCCCTTCCACCTTCGAAGAACTCGACCCTGAGTTATAA
>CAIGRQ010294611.1:0-14649 GCA_903798375.1 Fraxinus sp. D2006-0159
TAAATGATAATGTGGTTGACAATGTATGAATTGTCAAAAACTACATAAACTTTGTCTTAGGACAACCCTCTCCATCAAACCACCCCATCGTGCTGAGAATTTTCGATAGACATGGTGGGAAACAAAAAATCATTATTTATTACTCCATTTACTTAAAATATTTGATTTCAAAAATGCAAAAATAAAATAAGAATTAGAGAGAGAACTATATATGTATTTTTGAAAAATAATATTTTCCAAAATTAGCCTTTTTACTTGAAAGCCTAGATATTTTTATATTTCTTATCTAAAAAAATTTGTAACAAAATTGACATTGACACAAAAATGCAAAAATAAAATAAGAATTAATTATCTTCAACAAAAAGATATTATTACAATGATGAAACTTTCTAGAAAGTCAAGACCAAGTTCTAATGGGTATTGAATATTCAAAAATCAAAACTACTTACGAGGGAAAAGAAGGAAAAAAAACAAAAAAAAAGAAGCCATATCACCATTACAAAAGAGACTGTCGAAAAATCTTTGGTTACCTATTTAATTTCCTCAATAGTTACAACCAATAGTGTTTTATTCGTATCCCAATTAACATTAGCCAATTGTGAGTGGCCAAACCGAAGTACCGTTACTACACATTTCATGTGGGATGGGTGGGAGGGGGAGGGGGGGTGGTGATATCTATAATAACATTAATTATAAACTATATCATAAATAAGTTCATACAAAACTCAGCCATTCTTGTCGTCGCCTAATCGCTGAAATGAATATGAATCATGAGCAAGTGACTGCATCAGAAAATAAAACGGTATTAGACAACTAAACAACACATCCCCCACATGAGCAACTCACTCGTATAACAAATTTTTGTCAATGGATCGGCTTCAAAATAATGGAAAGTAATAAAAAGAAAACCCGTATAACACATTTATTTGAGAAGATAAGCATCATCGAGTTTTCCCACAAGTTACCAAGTGTATGTATGGTAAAGCTTTTCTAAGCATATAAACTGGTCAGACATCATTTTTATTCACACGTTCAGTAGTATCCATAATTTTTTCCACTTTTTATTCACATTTTCCATAGGACCCAAAGCTTATAATCTACAAAAAGCTTTACCAAACATACTCGTAGTACCTGGTGCCATAAGTTCTAGTATTTACAGATACTAAATCAATTGTGCTACTTGTACAATAGTTTTTTTCAATCTTTGTTGACAACTCGCATTAGTAACATCACATTCATCCATTTTAAAACTGCTTTGTAAATCAATGGACCAGATTTTGACAACATCAATGTTGTCAACCATGACAACAATTGTACAAATAGGTTAATTCATACTAAAACCATTCCTCGTATAGCACCAACCCAGAAACATAAAGTTATAATATATGAAATTTTATACCAGATTACCTGTTCCTGGGCTCGGAAATACATGAACGGGGTATAATGGAGAAAATTAGAAACCCTGGACGTATAAATGTCAGCATACCTACAATTTGGAAGTTTGAAGTGTTAAGACAGAAAATATACAAAGATTTCAGTTTCAACTCCTCTTATCTGTAGAGGTTGATACGTAAATGTCATGATAGATTCACATACTTCTCAATTTGTCTCATCAAGTGGCTCTTGTCCCACAGACCTGCTCTAGAAAGAAAACCCCACCTGAAAATGGAAAAGATCGGGTGGATCAACTTGCGAGACCGTATTTATCAAATAATAGAGATGCACCATATGGGAAACTTCTGCTTGCCAACAGACTTAGAGACAGATGAAGCCCATGCGAACTAGACTCTGAACTTAATGGGTAAATATATTAAGACTTGGGGTCATAGAATGCGTCTAACCTTTTATTGAAGTGCTCTCCATCTTCTTCCAGCATTGGAGCAATTTTCTCGTCTAGTCTTTGCATTACAATGAGTAGCTTCTGTATGCTTTCTGTGAGTTCCTTATCATCCATACGAGTGGCAGCAAGAGTCTAAACACACAAAAACAATATGCTTAACTCAGAATGCAAACTATGTGGAGTCTTTCATTTACGTGGGACACTATTTTTGTTACTATTGATAAATGATAACAGAGTAAAAAAGTAAAAACACCATTATTACAGAGCTTCTCAGCGTAATTAAATCCCCCCAACCACCATCCTCTCAAATATATAGATGTATAGAGTTTAGAAAACCATTTCTAAGCATCATGAACGATTTTATGTATTCAGAAGGTTTTCCTAGGTAATCACCAGGATTTTCAATTCACTGACTTATTGAGAAAAGGAAAATGATTCTTGTACATAACCATGTACATAATGTTTTACATAATGATGAAGTGTCAAAATGTAAGTGAGAAAGTTATTTAATTAATAGGATCTTGATCAAATTAAATCTTCCCACATCATCCATTGGTAAACCTTTATGAAAAATTATTATGTAAATATAGCACAACCCATTGAGAAAAATAAAGCTCTTTATCTGTTTTAAGGAAACACTTGCTTTGATTTTTCTCAGTAGTCATGTTGAAATTAACTATTCAATCCACATGAATGAACCAATTCCAGGCGGATCCAAAGTGAGAATTATTTGAATTACTTCCCCTTAAATCCTCTCCTTCCGGTATAAACAGTGACCAACTTATGTAGATTGTAGCCATGCTGAATCAAGGACAAATATGTGCAAGTATCCAATATATAATATTTGATGCATGTAATGTCAGAAACTAGTAAGAAATAACACCAATGATAGCATAAAAAGGATGTCCTCAAAAATTACAACAAACAACTTGAATACAGAAAACTATCCACACCACTAGGATAACATGCAGAAGAATATGAAGATATTTCTAGAAGCAAATGGAGGAATAAAAAGAATATCATATAGTAATTTTATGAGAAGAAATAGACATGACCACTTACTTGAGCAGGGCGGTCTTTAGTTCGCCTCTGTAGAGCAAGGCGGAGTTGGTTGAATAGATCCCCAACAATCTCCTTTTGATTTAAAAGCTCTACCACCTTGGCCCGATGACTTTGATTATGAATTAAAGCACTATACTGTAACATCATAGTGAAACCAAATAACGTTAAAGAGTATAGTAAAAAACACAAGTTTATCTCAAGAAGTAGCATCCAACGATTAAATATACATCCGAAAGAGAAACAAACATACATCATTGTTATAAAATAAAACTTCCAAATAAATTAGAAAAAAAAGGATAGATCAAATACTTAATAAAACTCAAGACAGAAAGTAAAGAAATGAAGGAAAAATATGTGTCTACTTTCTTCCATAGTCACCCATCAATCCCTCATCAATGTTATGCAATAGATGTAAAGACTGAATATAATCAAACCTCCTGTTCTAGTTCACGGCAAATCAACGCTGTCCTCCACCGAAGATGAACTTTGGATTGGCTAACATCTGTATATATATGATCGCCAACATATAAAATTTCATCTCCATGAATGCCGAGAGAATTCTCGACCATCTGAGCACTTCCTCCAGAGTACAAGCCCCCTACAGGAAACGATAATATAACTTAAAATATTTCCTAGCATCAAATAAACTGAGGATGACTAAACCAAGTATCATAAAGATACGAAATCATCCAAATAGATAATTCTCGTATGTTAGTAATTATTGAACTATCAGTATGGGAATATAAAAGTTTCAACCAATCCGACAAAAAGGCAGCCAATGGATATAACTACATTGAGAAAAAATTAACAGTCAATATACCTACTTATATAGGACAAATGCAAACTGGAAAACCATTATGCTTGATTTTAAAAATGACTTCAAGTTTTCCATTTCGTTAGATACTTAAAAAGAGCCAAATTAAAAGTTATGATCACAAATGTATGAAGTAGAGAAGACAAATTATACAACTTCTTAGCTTAATATGAGTTAAGTCCAACATATAATTAACCATGGTAATTTTAATAGGCCGTGTTTAACTCTGAAGCAAGCATGACTTTCTAAAATTATCATTATTTAAAATATGTACATGCTATATGAGCAGCAAGCCTGCATTCTATTTTCCGTTCTTCCATTATAATATGTTGTGATTACAAATCACAGGAAGGAAATCTAAAATGTATAGAAATAAATTTCATGAAAAAAAGGGCCAAGACACTAGGTAAAATCACCTGGATAAGCCTTGAAACATGGGCGCATTAGACCTTCACCAGTCACCACCTCGTACATGGGATGTGACATCTGAAAAAATTCTGGCTTCCTGGCAGAGACTATTACCTATATGGAAAGAGTCGATCAAAACCTTCTTGAGAGTTATTATTTACATTTACTGAGAAAGCACTTGGATTGTATACTAATTGATGATGAGAAAAAAGGGAGTGTATCAAGTAAAATGATAAAATAATGACAACAGATCTTCGTATTTTAAATCTCAGGTATGTATAAAAGGCTTAATTCTGTCTTATAACAATTGTAAAAGGTACATTATAGACGCAAATTTGATCGCTAGGTAAAAATGTTATACTAATTTCTACCCACCATGTCAAACAGATCTCGCCAGATCATATTATTTGGAAGAAATCGATTGAAAGAATGCTGCATCATTTTGTCAGTGTAATGATAATCTGAATTGGTAATAAGCAAGAGTCTTTTGCCAGCCTGATGCAAACAGATGATGAAATTTTCAGTTCTTATTATCATCTTTATTGTCGAAAATAAATGCTTAAAACAATAAGGGTTTCGAAACCATAAACTTAGAAATCAATAAAAAATTTATCAGTTTTGAAGCAATATTTTAAAAGAAATTGTACCTCCTTTTGATCTAACAGTGCTAAAGGTAGCTCAGGATCAGGTTCAACAAACAACTCAGGATTTGACATTATCTCACTCTGTACAGTTGTCTCAGATTAGTTGACACTTATGCAGTGTAAATTAGAAAGATAAATGTAAACTAATAAACTACCTTTAGCTGACCTTCCACATGTGCCCTGAAGAGCGCTTTCCCAACAGCCTGAAACCAAGGCAGAAAGTTAAACAATGGAATAGGCCAAAGATTATCAATCAGACAATCTCCCAATGATGAACCTTGTAAAGTCCTTTATACTCAAGTGGACCGAGATCTTCTGCTATAACTCCTTCATCCAATCTATCCACCATCTGAGCACGAGATAATCTATCAAGCTTTAGTACAGGAACCAGAAAACACAATATGTATAAGAAATGAGACTATATGGTTGAATGGAAATTTAGAAGTTCAGGTATGCATGTATTTCCTAATATTCTAAAACGTTGCTTCGATAAAGAAAATCCATTGTCAGTACTATTCATCCAGTAAGACTTTGTAATGATAGATTGGATCACCCATGACAGCATAAGAAAAGACATTCTGTGCTCAATCTTTGACAGTATATTTATCTTATGTATTGATAGCTTTTTCTGAAAAATTCTAACATCATATCTAGAATCAAAATGGTTCTTGAAACAAATGTAAATTCATAATGCCACAAAATGAGATCACCGTTTTGTTTGAAAACATTACTACAGCCCATATGGTATAAAGTTATTACTTGAATAGAAGTTTCTTCCCTCAATTTTCACCATTTTATTACTCTCTGTAGGACAAAGTTTCCATTTTTCTATCAAAACCTTTTAGCACTGGATAATTCAGTTCGGTACATTTCACTCTAGGGAATACCCTAGCATACGAACAAATATCCTGAAAGCAAACAGCAGAACTTATTATAGAGAGAATGCACAAGGAAAATGATAAAACATGCGGACGCAAACCCGAATGGAACAAATGTTACATGTCAAGATAATAAACTAGCTAAACAAGTGTTTAAAATATTGCCATATGTGCATACTGCAATCACTATCTACCTGCATATAAGCCACTGCTTCTGATACGGAGAATAGTGTATTGAGGAACTCCCACCGACTCTCCTTACGCAGATCCACAAGTTCTCTCCCGTACATCTCACTAACATGCACAGAAAGTTATCAGGCAATATATGAAAATGACCTCAGTTTGCCAAATAATACACATTAATTACAAGGATTAAATTTAAAATCCTAAAATTGAATGTATGGCAGAGTCCACCTACCACATTAAATTATGTAAACTAGTATCCATCTTTTAAACCATGTTCTTTGCAACAAGCTATTTAGGGAAAAAAAAACAGAGTTTTCAAAAGATTGGCCACTGACTTTGCATGTTATACAAATAATTATAGGGATAAGGATATGTGTACATTGGGGGATCCATCAAGGTGTCCATAATGGACACATTGCACCCCCCTATTGGATGGAGTGCCGGTGATCCCCCAATGTACAAGAAGCATGGTCCTAATTATAGTAGCAAGGTTTTGAAATGCACCTCACTTCCCTAGTAGATAACATTCTTGTGCCATGCATAGCCCTCTTAATATATCCAAAACGGTCTGCCTTCACTAAGTTTCCGTTCTCCTTGTCTATTACAAGGCCTCTAATAACCTACAAGTATAATAAACCAGAAGACTCGTTGGAACTTACATCGTAGATAATGTCAACCTACACTTTGGGGAAAAAATTACAGTGTACCAGATCGGGATCAAATGCCAGTCCATCAACAGGAAAACCCATATTTTTCAAGTTGTCCATACAGTAGTCGTAAGCCCTTCCTTCCCAAGCCTGCAAGATTGGAAATGCATCTCAAATAACCAAAATGATGCCAATTTATTCCATCTAGGAAAAAAATAGTGTTTCCACAGCATTTATAACAAGAAACACATTAAAGTAAAAATGAAATGCAAGACATAGGAAAACATAGAGAATTAAAAATGGTAAGTTGTTATGACAAAAGTGATACGTTGATAACCTTTGGTAATAAACATGAGAATGATGTCAGATAGCAAAATAAAAATAACAGATAAAAGTGCAAACTGATATCAATATAATATAGTAGTAAATTGAAATTTTCCATGCTAGTATAACAAAAAAAATGTTAAACGAAATTCAGAAACCATGAAAATTGTATGTCTGGTTAAGGGTTAACAAGAAGGAAAAGAATAGTTCCCCCTCTAATTTGATTCATAGGTAATACAATAAGTGAACATTTGAGTACCATCACATTATAGTGCATCAACGTGTAATCCATGTCATATCCAATGGCACTAATGGACCGTAGATTTAGAGTGCGGGTACAGAATATGCCACGGGGAGAATGTCTTGCAGATAATGGATCCTGCACATTTTTGTTATACATTAGAGTCAACCACAAGAAATAAAGAAAATGGACACAAAAGTTAAAGATGCAAAGTTACTTTACAGAAATTGTATATAGACAAGAACAAGCTTCAAAAAGTGGCAAATAGCTTGCTTTTACCCAAGTATTCCACTGTTTTAACTCCTCATCATAACATTAGAGACTCCTATAAAACTATAGAGCAAACAAGCTATTTGATCTTCATATTTTGCTATAAAGTGTGAGAACAGTTCACATAGTAGCTCATTAAGTGGCTGTAAGAATGGCTATGGTAGATAAACAAGTAACTTGCACATTAAGTGGCTGTAAGAATGGCTATGGTAGATAAACAAGTAACTTGCAAAGCATTGTCATAAAGTATGATTTCAATAACATGGAACTGTTTAGCAGCACCTGCATCGATTTGAAAGAATGAATCAGGACAACATTTATATTTAGAAACGGAACTAGATGATATAAAAACACAGAAACACATGGTAATTACCGGAATGCCCAAGTGATTAAGCAAGTTCTCGGCCTCTTGAGCTTCTATCCTTGCTACTTCCTCAATGGGCCCTTGCAAACCTGCCTCCTCATCAAATCCTACATTCCCAACAAACGACAAACCAAAAGTATACAGAGAATTCCTCCGCCTGTATTTATGAATTGAATACCAAATAAGAATGGATTTTTCAAATACCCAAGTCGAGGTTAAGGTTAAGATCCCCTTTGGTGCTCTGACCAAGGTAGTCGACGTCGAACTGACCGGGGGAAGTGACGGAAAACACACCACCCTCCGAGGAGGCGACGCACCGAGACGCCATGTTCAAATTCACCGTATTTCGCATAGTAAATACATTAGTATTACCAGAAAATGGGAAATAACGAGGGTTGATAGATTTCTTCCTTCTCAGAGTGACATTTACACAGATGGTGGTGGTGGTTGAGGCCGCCATTCAAGGAGTTGCCGCGCACCCTTGACACCAATAATTCTCAGAAACTTAAAAGGAAATTACAGAGAGGAAAACGGGATACTTTGCATTCTGCTCTGCCTCTTTGGTAAATTAAAATTACAGTTAATTTTCTTTCCAATTTAGCAGTAGTAGTGGAAGATTCTGTTTCAATGCTTCCGTAATTGACTGTGGTCAATGGTACCGTAGGGACTAGACGGAGACGGACAAAGGCACGCGCGGCGGGGGTATCTTATCTTAGCTATGCCTTGGTCAAACAGCCACTTCAGTCAAAAATATTTATCATTCGTGACAATGAATTTTTGTTGATTTTTTTGAAGAACGACTGATTTCATAAATAATCAAGATGGCAAGTTTCGAATACAAGGGGTAGTTCCCTCCAACACAATTCTCTCCTCAAAGAGTTTAAATGCTTTCTGATAGTACCAAAAATCGCACCTGATGAAATTCGAGCTTGACGACTGAGAATGAGCACGAACAAGATCCTCCAATACCTGAAACAAAGGCGTCGGGGTTGGTCCTCGTCGCCCCTCCGATGCTTAAGTCAGACAGGAAAAAATAGAGAGAGAAAATATGCTGTAAATTGTGTATAAAAACGTACATTGATAATGAATTGGGATGATATATTTATAGAGGTAAATGGTGGACTCCTAGTGGGACTACCATGGTGGGTGCATTTGTGAGTCCTAGAGCAATTAGGAGTTGTAATTCTAGATGATTTGGTATTCTGGGGGTGTTTGGATAGAGATAGGACTCTGGCGTGTGGATAAACTCCATCCTTAGGAAGGACTCTTCTTTTATGGATGATCTCAGGGACGAGGGGGAGTAACGAAGGACCAGTCGAGACTCATTAAGCTGGTCGGTCAAAGAGGTCTCTCCCGAGGACCTAAACCCGAGGAGTGATTGTTGCTTTGGGATGAAAGAGGTCGTCCCTCCTCGAGCTCGCTCAGATTTGGTTATCATCATTGCCCTCGTGCATTGGTACTAGGGCACGACCTTTGGGGTTCTGGGAGCAATGCAACTGGATGAGCACTTGATTCTCGAAGACACACACGACATTGTGCCAGGTTCAGATCGAGCATACTTGAGAACAGGATGCTTGGTCTTATGAATGGCTCGTCCACTCTTAAATGAGGAGCCAACTAAGCACGTGGCGTTATGACGCGTGGCATAAATATTCGAGCCAAATGATTACCTGTGGTGGATGATCGCCACGTGGCATGTCATGGACGGATGGGATTGAGTGACCTTTGGCTTTCCCAGGGTCTTATAAATACCTCCCTACCCCACTTCATTTGGCGCTTTCCAAATCATCAAGGACTCCTCGGACGTTCTCGATTTTAGGATTAAGGTAAGAGCTCGTGCCTCTCACTTGGTTTATTTTAAGTTTTTATTTATAGAAGATGTCTGGTAGTGGTAGTTCCTCGGCGTTGGGTTCATCGCCTGAGGAGGATCACCCCCTTATTCCTTATGCTATTTCGATTGACAGTCACCCCGCCCTTTCGTACCCCGAGCTTAGCAGTAGGTATAAGGAGCACGATGTGATAGGCATAGCTCGTGAATTTGGGTTGATGCCCTTGTGTGATGTTCGTCTTCCTGGACCTGAGGATGATTTGATGAGTGCTCGGGATGGGGAGGTAGTCGTCTATAGAGAGTCACTTAAAGGGGGATTAAGGTGGCCCCTTCACCCCTTCTTCCTCGAGTTCCTGACCGAGCACAACATGTGTCCCGGGCAACTGGTTCCCAATGGGTGGAGGATGCTTGTCTATTTTTTCATAGCTTGTAGGTATTTATTGATCGTCCCGAGGTTAGACCTGCTCAGGATGTTATTCGAGCTGAAGTCACTCCCAGGATTCAACTGTTTCGTATACTTCTCTTCCCGAGGAGAGTTTAGAGTCCCTAAAATGCCGAGCTCCCTCAAAGGATGGAAGTCTAAATACTTTTTTATTCAACCCCCCGAACCCGACCAACCTTTTAGTCCGAGGTGGACTGTCCCGAGCACAGAACGTTTCAACGAGGGTCAGGCTTATTTCGAGGTGTTAGAGAGAGATAGACAGTGCTTGGCCGAGCTCGAGCCGTTATCATATGTCATGGATGATCTCCTCGGGGACGATGTCCTCGACCTTAAGGGCATTGAGGGTAGGAGCACGCACTCTACACCTTTTTTTTATAGCTCGCTCTGGAGTGTCCTCGTCCTAATTACTTGTGTTTTGTTTCCACAGCTATCGAAATGGCGTTTGATCCTGCTGATTTGACTCGAGCAGTGAATAAGAGGCCGAAGACTCCCGCTGCTAAGCCTGTTGGCAAGAAACATAAGAAGAGGCCTCGGGAGGGGTATACCGAGCAACCAATAAGAGGTCCAGGCGAGACATCTAGAGCTGCCGCGGATGAGCCCGAGCTCCCACATTCTCAAAATGCTCGAGCTTCGACGACTGGAGGAACCCAAGCGGTTGTCGACCTCGAGGATGACATCCCGAGCATACCGTCTGCCCAACGGGTCGAGCAGTGTGTGCTCGTTCCCGAACTCCTCGAGAAATACCGAAGAGATGATACCACCGTGGCCGAAGGCTTCAAGGTGGTCGAGGCCTTGACACTAAAGGTAACGTTCGCTCAATCTCGTCCCTACAATCCCGAGCTCGAGCACTAATTCTACCTTTTGTTTAACGCAGGCGCTGACTGTGGCTCGGGCTATGTCTCTGAGGTCGGAGGGAGAGGATCGGAGAGTGGCTTTGCTCGAGCAGGAACTAGATCGTCGTGTCCAGAATATTGTCGAGCTCGAGGCAAAGGTTGCTCAATCCTCGAAGGAGAATTCAGATCTCGAGGCCATGCTCCGACAAGCTCGGGAGGAAACGGAGGCTGCCAAGGCCATGGCCGAGGAATCCAAGCTCGAGCATCATCGTAGGACGAAAGAGCTCGAGGCCAAACTCGAGGGCATCCATTTTGAGGCTATCGACGACTTTAAGAGGTCGGACGAGCTCAGGGAAATAAAGGGTGAATACACCGTCGGCTCGTACAACTATGCGTTCAAGCAAGCCCGAGCATTCCTTCGTTCTAAGTTTCCTGAGGTTCCTGCTGCAGATTTGACGTCGGCTCCGGAAGTATTTGAAGGGCTCGAACTGTCGTCGTCGGAAGGCACGGTGGTCGACGATGGAGATGGTGCCGACGATGAAGATGAGGTCGACGATGTCTGTGCCCTGGGGACTGACGATCATGAATAGGCTTTTTCAAAGTTTTTGAACATTTTGACAATGTATTTTTCCCGACCATTGGTCCTGAACTTGTATAACTGTTGTGTTGCTGGTCATGAACAATGCTTTGTCATTACGTTCGTCTTTTGCATGCCAAGCTGTGTATTCTCGAGCGTTACTGTTAATAATTTCTTTTGTCGTACTTGGGTTCCCGAGCCTTCTTATCAGTTTTATTCATTCTCGAGCACTTGGATTCTCGAGCATTTTTATTTCAATCAATAGTGCTTAACTCGAGGAGAGTGGTGGGGTAAAACTTGACCACTTTTGTTTTAATCAACAAAGTTTTGAACTCGAGGAGTAACTGAACAATGACCTCGAGCAACTTAATATTAACCATGTTTGGGACCCGAGGAGTAATTGAACAATGACCTCGAGCATCTTAATTTAGAAAATAAGTTGTGATCCCGAGGAATAATTTGATCATATCCCGAGGTATAGTACCCGAGGAATATTTCGTTCAATCTTATGGGACTACGAGCTCGAGCTCTAGAATTGTTGCCCGAGGATGGTAAGGATTTTGGTGCTCGTTAGTAGGTTTTGAGGTGCTTGCCCAAGGCAAGGCTTTGAGGTGCTTGCTCGGGGGAAGGCTTTGAGTTGCTTGCCCTAAGGCAAGGCTTTGAGGTGCTTGCTCTGGGCAAGGATTTGAGGTGCTTGCCCTAAGGAAAGGCTTTGAGGTGCTTGCTCGGGGCAAGGCTTTGATGTGCTTGCTCTAAGGCAAGGCTTTGAGTTGCTTGCTCTAAGGGTAAGGCTTTGAGGTGCTTGCTCGGGGCAAGGCTTTGATGTGCTTGCTCTAAGGCAAGGCTTTGAGGTGCTTGCTCGGGGCAAGGCTTTGATGTGCTTGCTCTAAGGCAAGGCTTTGAAGTGCTTGCTCGGGGCAAGGCTTTGATGTTTAGGAGCATCTCGTGGGGAAGGAACCCCTGTGTGATTTTATTCAACTGAAAACTTTCTAAACATTAAATGTGGAAATTGAATCTGGAAAATTAAAAGACGCATGGCACGCATGCCCGACAAACTAAAAAATTCAAAACGAATGAGACTACTAAGGAGATAGGCTACTTGTGGTAGATCTTCAGGTTGTCAGCATTCCATGGCCTGGCCAGTGGTCTTCCCGAAGTGTCCCTTAAGCTGTAGGCTCCTTTGTGAACTTGTCTTATGACTTCAAAAGGACCTTCCCAAATGGCTCCAAGCTTCCCTGGGGCATGACCAGCGGCTTCAGCCCTCCTCAACACTAGATCTCCTACTCTGAACTTCCTGGTCTTCACCGTGCTATTGAAGTATTTTGCTGTTCTGTTGTGGTAAAAAGCGACCCTTATTGAAGCTTGTTCTCTTACTTCTTCAAAGAGGTCTAGATGTTCAGTTGTTCGTTCCCCGATCTCGGGCTCAAGCATCATGAGACTTGACAGCCTGGTCTCGATTGGGAGGGTAGCTTCCACATCGAATGCTAACATAAATGGAGTCTCACCGGTCGTGGTTTTGTGAGATGTCCTATATGTCCAAAGTATGGATGGTAGCTCGTCTGGCCAAGTTCCTCTAACATCTCCAAGCCTGGTTTTGAGATCTTGCAGAATTATTCAGTTTGTGACCTCAGCGAGGCCATTGCTCTGAGGGTGTGACACGGATTTCAGATGGTGGTCAATCCCTAAGTTAGTGTAAAATTTTCTGAACTCCGAATTATCAAACTGTCTCCCGTTATCAGTTATGAGGACCCTGGGTATTCCGACTCTGCAAACGATAGACTTCCAGACGAATGACCTTAATTTGGGCTCCGAAATTGTTGCCAAGGGCTCGGCCTCGACCCACTTAGTGAAGTATTCAACTGCTATGGCGACAAACTTCAATTGTCCTCGGGCAAGTGGGAAGGGGCCGAGGATGTCGACACCCCACTGTTCAAAGGGGACGGCGTAATGCACGGTGGTGAGTTCCTCAGCCGGAGAGTGGATGACGTTGCCAAACCTCTGACACTTGTCACATCTCTTGACATAATCCGCGACGTCCTTCTTCATGGTTGGCCAGTAGTATCCATACCTTATAAGCTTGAAAGCTAGAGCCTGGGCTCCTTGGTGGTTCCCACACACTCCTTCATGAACTTCTGATAAGGCTTGAGCGGCCTCCGAGGGTTTGAGGCATCGAAGGTATGGTAGAGTGAAACTCCGGCGAAATAGGATTCCCCTGATCATGCAATACCTTGGTGCCCGAGCTCGAATACTCCTCGTCATCCGAGGGTCGCTGGGCAAATTTCCATTGGTTATGAAATCAACTATCGGGTCCATCCAACAAGGCTCATGCTCGATGTCCATAACAGTGGGGTGCTTGCTTAGTGCTTGGCTCCATCACAAGCTTCACATAGACTGTTCTGTCAAGACTGTCAACCCCCATAAAAACAAGTCGGGACAAGGCGTCGGCTTTACAATTATCGGCTCGAGAGATCTTTACTATCTCACAACTTTTGAACTGCCTTTGAAGATCATGGACTTTTAAACAATACAAGCTCATCTTCTCGTCTTTCCTTTCGAACGCTCCTTCAATCTGCCCGACCAGTAGTTGCGAGTCACTGTATATTTTGATGTGTCCAAGCTCAAGATTAATGGCGAGCTCTTGCGCAATTATAACGGCTTCATATTCTGCTTCGTTGTTTGTAGCATTGAACTCAAATCGGAGCGCACATTGTATTTCTGTACGTCCGTCTGGGCTGACGAGAATGACCCCTGCACCTGATCCCGAGGAGTTTGACGCTCCATCAACAAATATTTCCCACACTTCTATCGTGTCTCTGGTCGGGTCGTCCCCTGGCCCCCGAGGCCTTGGGGTGAGTTCTGCAATAAAATCGGCCAAGGCCTGTGCTTTGATCGACGGTCGGGGCCTAAATTCAATATCAAATTTCCCCAATTCGATGGCCCATTTTAGTAATCTTCCAGATACGTCGGGCTTCTGCAAAATATGCTTGAGCGGCTGGTTAGTAAGCACTACGATGGGGTGAGATTGGAAATACTGTCGCAATTTCCGCGCGGCCATTACCAATGCAAGAGCTAGTTGTTCTGCCAATGTATATCTGGTCTCCGTATCGAGTAATACCTTGCTAACATAATATATCGGTTGTTGAGCTTTGTTCACCTCTTTTACCAACACCCTTACAGCATTCTGAGAAACTGCCAAGTATAGGAACAGAGTATCCCCAGGTTCTGGCTTTGTAAGAACTGGTGGGGTTGCTAGAGTGTGCTTCAATTCTTGGAATGCTTTCTCACAGTCTT
>CAIGRQ010294619.1:0-14842 GCA_903798375.1 Fraxinus sp. D2006-0159
ATTGTCCCTCAGTTCTTACCAACCTCCGCTATGTAATCGACATGTTGCTAATTAGAACTTAGTCGAATAAGAATCATTGATTTCCTCTACTGTCAATTTGTTATTCATTCATGGTGCTCGGCTGGTGCTTCTTTCTCATCTCAAACTAGAACAATTTTGAACATTAGGAAAGATAAGGGAAGACCACCTGATTTTTGAACTATCGCATACTTGTTTCATAGCTTTCAACTGAGTAGCAGACCCGACGCAATTGACAGATTAGTCGACGTTAATAGTAGGTCTAATTCTACGGTAAAAGTGTTCTATTTCCAAACAGATTTGTCCATCAGTAATGGGGATCACATTGGTGGGAATATAGGTCGATATATCTCTAGCTTGTGTTTCAATTACAGGTAAGGTGGACAAGCTACTTGTGCCTATCTAGTCTGATCATTTAGCTGCTCTTTCTAAGACAGGAATGTAAATATCAAACATCCCCTGGGAAATCCTCACGACCTAGTGGCCTATTTACTATTATAGATTATTAATGCGTGCATTCCATTATTGCGGAAATATTTCTCATGGCTACTCGAAAGGCCTACTTGACAAGTTTACTTATGAGTGAGTTTGTAGGTGCCTTTAAGTCGAGTGTAGCGAAGGGATTCTCCTAAGAGAAGCTTTAGAGGGAATAGGGGTGAAACGACTATTATGAACTGTCTCAGTAGTGACTGTGTGATTAGTAGCGTAGCTATTAGCTGTCTAAAAGCTACGGTCAAAATAAAGCCCCTTTGAAAATAAACCACTAATAAGCCTTAGGTACTCTTTTAAGTCCGTATAAGGCAGAGAAAATGAAATGATATGCAGGAAGCTGAAAAGTGGTAGTGCACTAGCGCTAGCGAGTTAGCACCATAACTTAGCACACGGCCAAGCTCAATTCCATTTTACAGGGTGCCAAGCTATGTACTTTCTTTGCTTCATCTTTTTTTTTTTTTGTTACTGTGGATTCCCTTCTTTTCTTTAATAAACTATTTAATGATTCAAATTGAACTAATTCCGCACTACAACCTTATGAGTCTTTCAGTCCCTCTGACTTTTCATGTCGAACAAGGATCTGCTTCTCTTTACGACAAACTAGATGTCACTCTTGCATGGGCAGATAGCATTGGGAATGAAGAAATCGTAATCCACACCTTGAATAAATGGGGAACGATGAAGTTAGCATTCACTTCTCTCATAGATTCCCTTCACCAAGTCATCACCAGCAATCAGCTCTTATCCTTGGTGGCTAAAGGTGAGTTTATTTCTTGTCTTGCCCAAAAGCTTTCTTTATTTTCATTTAAGAAAGACTCTCCTGCGGTAAGGTTTTACACATAGGGCCAGCGGCTTTCTCATTAATAGACTAAGTAGAGAAGATCTCCTTGGCTCACGAGGTGGCTTTAAGTGATAGGTGATTTAAACTAAACCTAAAAGCTTAATATAATAGGAGGAGGTGAGGGGGTTAAAAGAAAGTAAGGATATGGAAAAATCATCTTTTTTGATTGAATGAGCTTTTGCGATAAATGGTGGAATTTTATACATTGATGTTTATGTAATGAGTATTTCCAAGGCTTTTTAAAACAAAGCGCCAAGCCCGATTGGATATGTAACATCGCTGGAGTTATCCATTCAATGAGAATCGATTGAGGGAATAACAGCTTTTCTAAATGAGAAAAACGCCCAAGAAGCAAGCAACAACTGCTTGCTGCGGATCCTGGAACGAAATGAGAATTTTCAATAGGCTTTTCTTTTGTACTCGAGTTCAAATCATTGATCCGAGGTAAAGGAATAAGATCTTAAGGAAGCAAAGCTAAAGTAATCTAGTCCGGAGACTATAAGGAAATTCAGGTTAGAAGAATTCTACTCAAACAAAGTCAAGGTTGTAAGCCACGACACTTCTCTTCTAATGTCTCAAATGTTAGATGGAAGGTCAAGTCGAAAGCAAAAGCTAACGCTTACCTTGGATCAAATCAGTTAGTTGGTCATTGGTCATTCAAAATATGGATTCGATACAATTAAATAAGAAAAGAAATTAACAAAATCGAAATGATTGAAGTTTTTCTATTTGGAATCGTGTTAGGTCTAATTCCAATTATTTTTTGGCTAGAATATTCGTAATTGCGACAATACAGACACAATGATTAGTTGTACCTTTGATTAATTAAAATCTCTTTTTTATTTACTTACCCATTTCTTTAATTTGCAGAAGGTCAAATTCAGGTTGCTCTTCAAGTTAGTCAGGTTATTTCATTGTAATTAGACCTAACAAGAACGGAATCACACTCTATAGAATTTGAACCTACGACATCGGATTTTGGAGACCCACGTTCTATCAAATTGAACTAAGAACGCTTTCTTTCACAGTAGATACGACTGTAAAGTAAAGAAAAATGATTCTTTTTGTACTCCCAATACACGTGATGTATATAATCTCATAAAATGAAAATATGTATATCCAATTTGAGTCTATCTCAATGGATCCTTTGTTACTGCCCAGAGGAGAGGAATAGGTAGGGATGACAGGATTGGAACCCGTAAAATTCTTACCCTCAAAGGCCTGATGGAAACAGAGTTTTATGAATTCCTCCCAGAACTGGAAGATCATTTCGAGAGCTTCGAACATATTCGAGGGTTCAATGTGACTATTGTAACTTCGGCCAACGCACAAGATGAGAACCATTGTGGAGCAACTTTTTGCAAGAAGATGAAGGGAAAACTCAGTAAGATGTCGAAGGAGTGAAATATAGGCGATCACAAATGTAGATTGCTCACGGTTAAATACGAATTGAGTCGAAAGCTTTTACCGAGGCCAACGTCTGGAGTTCTTACTCTGGCTTGGGCTATTAACATCAGCACCAAGTAAAAAAGCCTTATCCCATAGGAAAACTGTGAAGAGTTCCCTATGAAATCGAAGGGGCTTTCCTTAACTCCCGCGATTGCGGTAGCCACGAAATTCCAAGATTCATAAGGAATTTTAAAAACCCTGGGGACATACCTTTCAACCAAATTTAGACATACCTATATGAGACCATACAATAGAGGAAGATAGATGCTCAAAGCCTCTGGGAATGGTTGGAGAAGATAAGAGGTGACCCAAACCTCCTTAAGCTGATCATTAAAGATTACCTTTCGAAAAGAAGGTAATCGAAGGGTCTTAAATGCCATTTGGAACTATGATCTCTCTAGATTTTCTTCTTTCTTTTTTTAGGTATGCCTCTCCGCGAGTGAGAAGCGAAAGAAACAAGTGTGCTGTAGTGATGTTAGCGCTTGGACTTGGATGGAAGCAAGCTAAAGCTACCCATAAGTTTGTAGAAGATATACTTATTTCCATGTTTTTTAGGTCTCTTGTGGAATGAATTGCAAATTTTTAGGATTATCTCTATCTAAAATGTTTTCTAGAAACAGTTAGTATTCCCACATTGACCATTCTGTGGTTATCTTTCTAACCACATTTTATTCCAATCTTTCCTCTTGTTTTTGGTGTTGATGAGTCTTGTTCTAGCTCCTAGCCCCTAGGCCACTGTATTTTTTGCTATGAAAATTTGTGAACAGCTTTGCTATATCATATCTAGATGTTATGCGATTTAAAGGGATGTTTATGAGCTTGGTGTTAATATTTAAAGCACACATCAAGATAACAAGTCTCAATTAGTTATACATACGATAATCTTAGTAACACCTCATGAAATATTTGTGTATCACTTTGTTTTTCTTCATTTCTTCTACTATCCAAGCTGATGAATGTGATTGCTTGATGATCTCTAGGAAATAGACGAGTTATGTGATGAATGGGTCCCAGAACCCCTTATTCCTGCAATTACCGAAGAGATGAAGTATGAACCACCGGTATTGCAAAGGTGAATTTTTTACTGAATTCTTTTATAAGGTTCATTTTCTGGAGATGATACAAATTTCAAAACCACCTTATAATGAAAAAACCACATCTGCCTGAAGGAAAAATATATATGACAAAAAAGGAAGATGAAAACTTAGATGCAGATATTTTATTTTCTCTTATGACATGGATTCCCATCCTACGCATTGTCCTTTTCATTTGGAGCTATGATTCCTCACTCATTTCAGATTTTTGTTTCTACTCCTATGGTTGACTGAAATTTTCATTTGTGCATGCAAGTTCAAGTCTGCATAGTTCTGGTTTTCTGGTAATCTCACGAGTTGCTCTTGAACAGTGCTGCAGGACCACATACAATAATAGATGGGAAAGAAGTTGTTAACTTTGCATCAGCAAATTACCTTGGATTTGTAGGACATGAAAAGTTGCTAGTAAGAAGACCTACCTTTTTTATTTTGCTTTTTGTTTCCACTTCTCAGCATAGTCCTTTACTTGGGCGTCAATTGATATCAAACGATTTGAAATAGGAGTCCTGTACCAAAGCAGTGGAGAAATATGGTGTTGGTTCTTGTGGACCTCGTGGATTTTATGGAACAATCGGTATGATTTAAACTGTTATCTAATGAAACTCCTATTACATGTTTTGTTGTATTTTTCTTCCTTACCTGAGTTATCAGACGATCAAGTTTTCCTCAATTTTTGTTTATGCAGATGTTCACCTTGATTGTGAAGCCAGAATATCCAAGTTTCTTGGAACTTCTGATTCTATACTCTATTCGTATGGACTTTCCACGATGTTCAGTATAATTCCAGCATTTTCCAAGAAGGGTGATATTATTGTTGCGTGAGTTTCCTTATCCTTTGTTTACTTATAGGGTAACAGTGTTCTACAATGCAACATACTCAGTAGGACTCTTCGAAGAAGTTAAACTATCTATATTTTAGATTGCATTACTTGAGCAAATATGGCTTTTTTTGAATATTTGTTAGTTCATGTGATGAGCATGAGAGTCATTTTGTTGGGCTTATAAGGACTTAACCTTGTTTCTACGCTTGGTATAGTTCTGAGCTTCATATGTCCTCATTATCTTCGATAATGGTGGAAACTTTCCTCTAGGTTTGAATAATTAATAAATCTCTCCCATCTCAAAATCAACATATGTAATTATTGCTTCCATTAGAAGTCATTAGGTTAGATGGTTTATATGACTTCACGTTATCGAACCCCAAACTGCTAAATTTGCCACCCCCCGCATCATGAATACAATCTTAAACTTACTTCCTTGCTCTATAAACATTCCAATCACATCTTGTTAATTATATGGATTTATTGATATATAATTTTCCTTTCCTTTTTTGTGGGGTTGAGGGGGGAGGATGCCATCAATCTGTTCACTGTTATTGGATGGAGTGAAAAAAAAGGGAAAACAGCGAAAACTGTGGTTAACTGAAATACTGTTTCTTAATGTTTAAGTTTATTTTAGATAAAAATACATTTTTCAATGTCCAACCAATTAAATTTGCCAACAGATTACTTCTTTTCTTGTAAACTGAGTCATGTGAAGAAATTATTAGAAGCGTCCCACTAGTCAAAGATTGTTTTTTAAGTCTTTCCACTCACTGCTTTCAGCCTATCCTTATTTTTCCATTTTGTCCACCTTTATTCCTTCTCTCCTTGACTTCTTTTGTTCTGTTCTTATCTTTTGTCCTCTACATCACATCATACAGATAGTTAGAGCTATTTCTGTATTGTAAAAAGAAACACATTAAACTTCTCCATGCCTTTCTTCCTGCATCATACTATCAAATAATTTTTTTCATGCACAAATGGTTGTTCATTATATTAAACCTGATTAGTGTTATTTATTCACCATTAACACCAAACATAACTTCACCCTGATATCAGAGATAATTTACCACTACTAATCTTTTATCCTGTGGCAGACCACTTGTCTGTTTATGTTACCATTTTTATGTCTGTGTATATGATTTTAATATATACACACCTCTCTCTCTCTCTCTCTCTCTCTCTCTCAGTGACATACACATCTTCCATAAGTATTTTGTTGTCGTGCAAGTATGATATATGACATGAATCACAACCTAGCTTTTATGATTTTTTTTTTGTGGCTCTTTCAGAGATGAGGGTGTCCACTGGGGAATACAGAATGGACTTCAGCTCTCTAGGAGTACAATTGTATATTACAAGCACAATGATATGGAGTCATTACGAAGTATTCTGGAGAAAGTTACCCAGAAAAATGAGAGAGCTAAGAAACTTAGGCGCTACATCGTGGCAGAAGCCGTGTATCAGGTTTCTCTTCTTATTAGTGGACTAGATATTACTTTCTGCTTTCGTGCTTTCTATTTTCTCTCCTTTATATGGTGGTTATTGACACGAGATGAAGAGGAGGCAACACCCACAAGTTTGTGGTACTGCATTTTTTTCTCCATTAGCAAATATATATAGTCCAATTCGTGTCTTGAACAAGATGTTGTCATGAATAGCAGACCAATGCTGCCAAACTTTCATCAGCCAGAATTTTAACTGTTATTTACCGTCTTTGGGGCTTGGCCAGTTTTCTTATGTCCCTAGTACTGAACAGACCACATATCGTGACTATCTCAAGCTCATAAAACCTTCAAAGAAAGAAGATGGAATCTGTAAAATTTTAAAAATCCTTAAAGCAATGCTCTCAGTAGATCCTAGATCTGATATAATAAAACCTTAGGAATCTTTCTGAATTCCAGTTTGACAGGATCAGTAACCTATGAATAAAGATATGCTTATCGTTTGGCAGGATCAATAACCAGTGAGAAAGATGTTATTTAGCTGCAGAATCCTTTGTGCTATAATATACACCTAAAGCTCTCTAAACAATCTAACTATAATAATGTAACTTGATAATATTAATTTGGATTTAGGACTGCATCATCATTTTTATTTGCTTTATATTGCAATTATGCTTCATGGCCTATACTTCAATTGATTTCATCCGAGTTAAAAAAGTACGTACATGGTATGGATCCTATAATTATAAGTTACCAAACCTGTGAAAATTTTGCTTCATATAGCTTTGAGTGCCTATGGAACTTCTAATGGTTTCTTTGATGCAATATTGTGTGATTGAGAAGAAATACTGGTCCTAATGAAGAAAACATTGTTGCTTTTTTGGTGAGTGAAAACACCCTCTCAAAGAAATCATTGAGATGCCATACTAACTAAATGCCTGCATTTCTTGGGATAAATATATATTGCAAGGAATGAGTGAACTGGTGTTGTTTCATGTTAACCTCTGACTACTCAATCTTTTGAGTACTATTCACATATGGATGTAATTCATGAATGATGTGGCACTATGCACTGTAGAGCTGCTACATGGATGTGATGTATGAGTATGCACATTGGAGTGTTTATGCAGAGAAAAATGAATATACTGGATTAATTGGCCTTTTTCTTTATTTTTATTTTTTTTGGCGCCACGTGGGTATACCATTAATTCAACCTGGGAAAAACGTTGGCCGTTGACCAAAATATTGACGACTTGCACTATACCACATGTTCAAACACATTACTTCGAATCATCACTTCATGCTGGATCCTGAAATGTTAATTTGTTACTGCTCTTGTGAAATTTCAGAATTCTGGCCAAATTGCTCCACTGGATGAAATTGTCAGGCTCAAGGAAAAATATCGATTCCGTTTAATATTGGATGAGAGCAATTCTTTTGGTGTTCTTGGAAGCTGCGGTAGAGGTCTAACTGAACACTGCGGTGTTCCTGTATGTTTTCTATAACCTTTCTGGTACTATTAATTATCAAATTTCTTTGGTTATATGGTGGTGCTTTGTTGGTGCAGATTGAGAAGGTAGATATAGTAGCTGCTGCTATGGGAAATGCATTGGCTGCTGAAGGAGGATTTTGCACTGGGAGTGCCAGAGTCGTTGATCACCAAGTAGGGTTACGTACTTAATTTCCACCACTAGTAAACCACATCCGTGTTCTGGAAGACTGAAAGATCGAGCTAAACATTCTTACTGGAAATTGTGGTTACCATATTGCATAGACTTTCTTCACTTTTCCTTTACTAATGCCCAGTGTCCGTTTCATTTGGCAGCGTCTCAGTAGTTCAGGTTATGTCTTTTCTGCTTCTTTACCTCCATATCTAGCAAGTGCTGCAATTGCTGCTGTTGATGTGTTGGAAGATAATCTGGATCTCGTGACAAAGTTGAAGAAAAATGTTGCTACTCTCCATAATGGTTGCTCTCTCTTTCCCCCTATATGTGTGCATGTGTAATCTTGAACAGTGATTTGACCCCATTTCAACCACACATTCTTTAATAAAATAATGTTACACGCAAATTCAAAAAATTTCCTTATTTTTTAACTACACATTTTCCATCGTAACACTATTACAAAATGCATTTAAAAAAAAAAAAATGGGGCTCAAACAAGCCCTTAATGTGTATTTATTTCTGTCTCACATTCGAGTTATCTCTGAGACAATATATTAATTGTGTCATTTTAATCTATTGTCATGTAAAATTCCAGGTTTATCAGATATACATGGCCTTGAGATTATGAGTGATCCACAATCACCAATTGTTTTCCTCAAGTTGAGGAATTCCACGGGATCTGTAAAGGGCGACCTACAAGTACTTGAAGATATAGCTGATCGTGTAAGTTGTCTTAAATCGTTCAATAAATATCTAGCCTCAACTAGAAACCTACATTTTCTAAAGTTGAACTTATTGTCTTTCGTGGTCGTAATAACCGATTCTTGCTCTGATGGGAGAAACGTATATGGTTGCAGGTTCTGAAAGAAGACTCTATATTTTGTGTTACTTCAAAGAGATCTACAATCGATAAATGCAATTTAGCTTTAGGAATCAGATTGTTCGTTTCTGCTGCTCACACAGAATCTGATCTGGTAAAAGCATATGAATCATTTAAGAGAGTTACTCCATTGGCACTGGAAGGTCAATGATTATATTTTCTCAATCATGTCTCATTTTAGAATAACTCGATTTGGCAACACGCTATTCTCTCTCAAGATCTTTCTGTTAGATGATGCTGGTTTTCAGTCACACAAAAAAGGCTCTTTAAAGTTTGTAATGTTGGTTGTTTTGTGTCTATAACTAGTTTACAACAGATGTACAAATTTTTGGATTGTGTTTCTTTTTTCATGGGATGGTTTAAACCAGCATTCACCACCTTGTAAAGAGATGTGGTTTGCAGATGTTGACCTAATGAGCGACTACAAAGGGAGTCTTAAGTCGAGCTCTATGACCATCTTGGACGAACATTTAACTAAGTCAACACTATTGACAATCTTTCCCGAGCACGAGAAACAATGAGATAATGTATTCAAAGGGAAAATGTCACAATTGTTACTATCAATCACTACCGTACTCGTAGATTCAGTCATCTATAGCATGATGTCTCTGCAGGGGCGGACCCACATGGGGTCATGTGGGGTCAAATGACCCCACAACTTTTTTATTTTTATTTTTTTTTAAGTTTTTAACTTAATACTTACCACTTACCCAAGAGTAGTCCAATTCACAACTCACAAGCCCAAGTCCAAGTACACTCTACACCAACTCATTAATTTATAATTCATTGATTGATCCAACCCAACTAATATATATTATGACTTATAAGACATTGACTTTGATATCCCCCTATTAAAAAATCTGAAAACCCTAATTTTTCCATACGCACGATACCTACGCGACTACGCACGGTGAATTCGTCTCTCGTCTTCAATCCATTTTTCAATTAATTTAGATATTGAATTTTCAATTGAATTTGGATATATTGAAAACGTTGTACTTAACAATATTGATAACGATATAATTATACGATATTTTTAGAGTATGAAAATGCGTAGACTACAATTGTATTAATGTATTGACTTATTTTCATTACTAATATGTAGTTCTAAATATTTTTGAATTCTCATTTTTGACCCCACAAAACAAATGGTATGGGTCCGCCCCTAATGTCTTCTAAGGAGAGAGAACAAATTATTCAAGTGCACGACATTCTTTTTCTCATATTCTGACCAAAGCACATATGAACAAGTCATAAGGCCAATCAGAATCAGCAGCCGGACTAAAGAGACTCGGTCTATTATAAAAAAATCTCTGTTGATCCGTTCTCTAGATTGACTCAAAACTAGTCATGAGTAGACTATTCACAAGGGCGAAGTCTAAATTAGCCAAAATAATTAAAACTATATTCGTTTAGCAGAATAATCTCCTTACCCTGATTTCACACTTATTTTGCAAAATTGTCAATTTTTTCTTAAAAAAAAAAGGTTGCATAGTAGACAATACCCATAAGAAATAAGAAGGGCAGGGGCTTCGATACTAACATTATCGCGAGTCTGACTCAGAATGGTACGTGGTAATAACCCACAGATTGTCCTAAGCCAGTAACTTGGGGCATTCCATAGGACATTCCAGCACCATAATAACCAGCATTGCCAGCTACCTTAGCCAAGCCCAATTGGCCTTGCATCCCATTGCTCGCGTATTGCTGCCAAAGCTGCTGCTCCTGTGTGAGAAGATGCTGTTTCTTCTCCATATCTGCAATTTGAACATAAGACGGTGGTGGCACAGATAGAGATGCTGCAAATGGATCTTGTTGCCCGACCTGTTGGAATGTCCCATCAGGAGCGGGCAGTGCCAACATGGGTGTCGGACTTTTGCCTGTTCCAGGCAATGAAACGCTACTTGCACTCCCACCACTTAGTTGAGAAATATTTACATGCTGCCTCACTGCCCCCTGATCATACATACCAGTCAACAACAGTGAATCAAAACCACCTGCTAAATCAGCCTTCTGTTTTGATAAATTGCTAGCTGACTCGACCAAGGCTGATTCCCAGTTGGCTATGCCACTCTCAGCAGCTGGATTCTGCCATGCTGAAGTCACTTCAGTCGCTCCATCTGTCTGGAATGTTTCCCATGCATCGTTTGGATTTTTAGAAGCAGGTCCAGAAAACAAAGCCAATGCCAATTTATTGCCCTGTTCATCAGCTGATACTCCATCATCCTTCAAATTCACTAGTTCTTCGTTCACTTGATGAGTCTGTGGTACGGACTGGGGCTGTGGTGCAAGTGGAGGACTGTAATGCTCTGGTGGAGGAAGTGCTTTTATTTCATTCATGTTTGGTGCGTCATCCTCTTTAATTTGAGAGTAAGTAGCTTCTCTTCTTTTCTCGGGGCTCTTTGGCCTATTTGCCTTTTCCCTCAAAAACCCTTCAAGAGTCCCCAAAAGCTTGTCAGTAATTATATGCAATGCCGGGAAATCGGATGACCTCACAACCCCTGTATCCTTGCACCAATTATAAAAGTTGGAAAGTTCATCAGTCATCTTTGCCGCGCTAACATAACCATCAAAAGCCTTAACACACTCAACATATTCCATTTCCAAAAACCGATCTAACAAAATGCCCAACACCTCACACATATCAGCGTAGTGTTTAAAACTCTCCTTCACAACCAGGTATAGTGCTACAATTACCATCCTACTGTTCTTTGCAGAACCTGTTGGTCTACAAGATAATGAACGATCAAGAAGCATAAGCAATTGATTGAACCTCTCCAAAATCCTCTCTGGTTTCATTTCCCTTACAGGTGTCACTTCATTCCTCTCCTTTTGTGAGCCGTTCAGATCACCATAAGACCTTGGCCTGTTCATTCCATAACCAGGTTCATCCCTAAACTCTCCATACTCATCCTGATATCTCTTCTTCTCGTAATCACCACCATTCAATTTCCTCTCATACACCATAAACTCGAGTTTCTGATCCAAATACCGTGCATAGCTCCTCACGAACCCTGAATGGTCCCACGATTTCGAGTGGGCCTCATCTCGAAAATCTGACATGTTTAGAACTCTAGTCCCCTTCCGACTGGCATACATCATCTCCTGTCCAAAAATTGGGTCCCCATCACTTAACAGCCTATGAACCAACATCAAGGCCTTCAATGCCACAATCCAATCATGAGTTTTGCTCAATCTCTTGGAAATTGCAATAACACAGGCGTTGACATACCCTCTTGAATAGGAAGTCAAATTCAGTATCTCCCTTAAATATCTCTCATCTGCAGGCTCGTTGTCATGGGTCGTGGCTTTCACGACCAAGACCTCAAGGTCAGGCGCAACATTGCCAGCCACCTTTGCTATACTAATGCTTGTTTGATCCTTCACTGCCCCAATTGCCTTTCTGATCGTACTTGCTGCCATCTTATAAGCTACTTACCCAAATATTGATATCACTCAAATCTTGATTTATACCACAACCCCAATCCGTTTTCTAAACTGTGTGGGTACGCCCTGTATTCGAAATTCAGTTGAACAAAAGTGAATATCAATACTAAAATATCTTGATATACATTAAAACATAAAATCATCCTACATCTACATCAAAAACGTTTGATTCTTGACTTCTTGTTATGGGCACATTGATGGACGAATTATAAAATCGAGATCTGTTCCGATAAATACATAATCACATATGTATATCCATTACATCACTTGAATCAAAACTGAAATTCGCTTGAAAATAAAGTCATTTCTCGATCATCCTATACACAAGATAGCGTATGTATACATATTCATTTCACACACAAAACCCTAAAGAAAAAAAGAAGACTTACGAAGACTGGGCCGTTTTTTCAGTGATCGGAGCTCTAAAAACTGCGATCTACACAGAAACCGACTGATCTCCCGATACAGCCACTAACGGCGTGTTCTTCGATACCTGTATATACGCACGCAAATATATACATATAAACGAACGTATGTGTATATATATATGGTTGTATATATACGTTATATATAGAGTGAAGAGTTCAAGAAGCGCAGCCTGGTGATACTGGACTAATTCAGAGAGAGAAACTAAAGACGAAACGCGTGGAGACTGATGAATATCGTGCCGGCCTTCTTTTGGAGGGTATTTTCCGTATATATTAAATATTTTTTCAAAAATAATGTATTTTCCGGGCGGACCGGAACGGTTCGGATAATGACATTTCTTAATCCTTAAGGTTTAATTTTACTTCCGATTAGTAAGTTTCCATAATAGATCATTTGTTGACGTAATTGTGTTGTTTTCTTTCTTTTCTAATTGGTTGATTTAAGATCAAATCTCAAATGTCAAAATGTTGAAAAAAAATTATAAAAGTTGTAAAATTGTCTCGTCCACATTTATAATCTTTATAACAAAGTTAACGCCCATTGAATTGATATTTCGTGCTAATATTATTGTTTGATTCGAATCTTTTTTTTAGAAACATGCTATCTCGTTTCAATTTTCAACGATAATGTTATGTTTATAGGCTTCTAGAAAAAGAAGAAAATAACAATTATTTTGATAACTTCAAGATTGAATCGTTATGACATGTCCGATGGACGAAATAAATTTTTAGTAGCCTCAAGATGGGATCATATTAATTCCGTAGTACTCAAGTACTAGATTACTCCTCGAGACCTCTAATTCAGGCTAAAATGACTTTTCAAAATTGTCAGATTAAATCTACAATACTGAAATCAGACTTATGATACTAGAAAGCAACTCAAAGAAGCACATCACGAAAGTTGTAAGATCTATCATTGGGCTAAAATGTGGTTGCTAAAACTATTTTAGAATTTGCTCCCTCTTCCTTAATAAAGTAGAGGGTTAATTTCACAAACGGTTATTGAACTTTCCTAAAAAATACAAAACGGTCACTGAAGTTTAAAATTTGCAGAAATAATCATTGAAGTTTCATGCGCTTTCACAAACGATCACTGAAGTTTTAATTTGTTTCACAAACAGCATTGAAGGACCGTTATGATTTTAATTCAAACTTGAAGGACCAAAACACTTGGATATAGAAGTTTGACAGCATTCCAGGTGGTCAAACTTCTATGTCCATGTGTTTTGGTCCTTCAAGTTTGAATTAAAATCATAACGGTCTTTCAGTGACCGTTTGTGAAACAAATTAAAATTTCAGTAACCGTTTGTGAAAGCGCATGAAATTTCATTATCGTTTCTGCAAGTTTTAAATTTCAGTGACCGTTTGTAAAATTAACACATAAAATAGATTATTTAAAAGTACATTTTGTGCTATGGTCATTCCGATAGAAACAGATAACATGATTATGAATTGATCTTATCTGAGGTCGTAAATATCAAGTTTGATCATGAAGAAAGGAAGAATATAGGCTAGGCGTAAGTGTAAATCAATATGCGAAATAAAAATATGAAGAATCGATGATATATAAATAATGAATTCTAATGTAAATATGGTTCATGTTCGGTCTGCGGTAGAAAAAAAATAAAGTCTAATCGATCTCTCAATTCTTGCTTGCGAACTCTCGCTATGAAATATAGGAATAATCGTGTATTGGGAGTATCATATTTATTGGTCATTGCAAAACTTTCAATCGCGGTAGTCAACAATGCGACTTTTTAAAATAGTTCCAATTAATTTCAAAGGGTGACATTGGTCCTTTTATAAAGTGACGCTGATGATACAAAAATGGAATAGGTGCGTGATTGAGTTCCAACTCTTGTTTAAAATGTATTTTGAAATAATATTTTTCAAAAAATATGAACATGTAATATTATTTAATTGAAAAATCTGGTAATTGGGTCAAATAGCATCTTCTATAATATATTTTGGGATTTTAGCATTTGACCAAAAAAAATGTTTAAAATAAATAGTTTAAATTATAATTTATAAACTACCTCATATATCCTTATTCAACAAAACTAAATGAGTAGAAACGTCAACCATACGTTTAAAACGATCGGAAGTCGTTTTGGGTCACATGACTCGATTTCATTGAAAAATTAGTTTTATCATAATTTGAAATATCTTAGCAGACTTGTACGTGTTGAATTAACTAATTTATTGAGTATTTTATGTAGACACGAGGGAATATAAAGTGAAATGAATATAAAATTTGTTAAAA
>CAIGRQ010294651.1:0-19991 GCA_903798375.1 Fraxinus sp. D2006-0159
ACACATTTGTCACATTCATTAATTTTGAAACCATTTGACAACATATCTTTGTCAAATTTTTCATGACGTTGCTTCTGTACTTGTTTTAATCCATACACCGATTTTAAGCTTACACACTTTATTTTCATTTCCGGAGCAATCAAACTTTCAGGTTGTTCCATATATAATTCTTCTTCTAATTCACCATTCAAAAATACAGTCTTAACATCCATTTGATATATTTCAAGATTATGCAATCATGACACATATGGACGTGATTTTTGTAGCCGGTGAATAGGTATAGAAGAAATCTAGTCCTTCCTTTTGTTTATATCATTTGGCTACTAGTCTGCCCTTATATTTGTCTATTGATCTATCTGATTTCAATTTCTTTTTTGAAAATCCACTTGCAACCTAAAGCTTTGTTTCCCGAAGGAAGTTCAATCAATTCCCAAGTATGGTTATTCGTGATGGATTTAATTTGATTATTAACTGTTTCTTTCCAAAAAGGAGCTTCGGGTGAGGAAATTGCTTTATTAAACTTTCTTGGATCATTTTCTAGTAGATATGTTAGAAAATCTAGACCAAAGGTTTTATGAATCCTTTTCCTTTTACTGTACCTTGGTTTTTCATTTACTTGATGATTACTATCTTCTTAATCATTTCCAATTGCATTATTGTAAATTCGTTTGTATGAGCTTACTTCTTTCTCTTCATAAGGAAAGATAAATACAATATTCCTTGATTCAATACAAGTATTTATATGTACATCAAGTATTTTAGATTTATGAACCAAAAATTGATATGCACTATTATTGTTTGTATATCCGATAAAGACAAAATCAATTGTTTTAGGTCCAATCTTTAGTTGGTTTAGGTTTATGTCTTTGTACCTTTACCAAACATCCCCACTCTTTAAAATATTTGTAGGAAGGTTTTCGACATTTCCATAACTTATAAAGTGATTCATTCTTACTCTTGTATAGTATTTTATTAAGGATATGATTTGCCGAAAGTATAGCTTCCCCCCACAAGTTTTGAGGTAAGCCAGAATTAATTAACATTGCATTCATCATTTCCTTAAGTGTTCAATTCTTACGTTCAGCAGCACCATTAGATTGATGTGAGTATGACGATGTTGTTTGATGAATAATTCATATTCTAAACAAAATTCTTCAAACAGTGCAACATATTCTCCACTTCGATAATTACAAATTGCCTTTATCTTTTTTCCAAATTGATTTTTAACTTCAGTTTTATAGTGTTTAAACACTCCCGAAGCTTCATCTTTACTTTTCAACAAATATACATAGCAATATCTTGTACAATCATCTATGAATATGATGAAATAATTTTTGCCACATTTTGTTTAGACATACTTTAAGTCACATATATTGGTGCTAATAAGTTCCAAAGGTGGTGTGCTACATTTGACCGAATGAAACAGTGCTTTGGTTAACTTAGCCTCTACACAAATTTCGCATTTTCCATTTGTATTAAACTGCATATCGGTAAAAAACTTAAATTTATTAGTTTACGTATAGAATTAAAGTTTACATGTCACAATCTATGATGCCATAAATTAAACGACTCAAGAATATAAACAGAAGAAGATATATTATTCCTTGAGTTATTCGGTACAATGGTAAGGACATTTATCTTGAATAGTCCATCTTTTACATAGCCTTTGCCTTCATACATATTATTCTTAGTAAGTATAAACTTATCCGATGCAAAGACTAATTTAAATTCATTTTTGCTTAACAAAGAACCCAACACTAAGTTCTTGCCAATATCTGGCACATGAAGAACATTATTAAGGCTAAATTCTTTGCCCCGATGTCATCTTCAAAATACTTTGTCTTGTCCTTCAACCTTTGAACTTGAAGAGTTTCCTATAAACAATTTCTCACAATTGGTCGTAGTGTAGGATGAGAACAATCCTTTGTCGGCACAAATATGATGGGTAGCACCCGTATCTACCCACCATTCCATGGGATTTTCAACATTGTTGCAATCTAAAATAACGGCCAACAAATTTATATTTGATATACCATTAGATATTGCATCAGATACGGTGATATTCACTTGAGCTTACTTCTCAGGTTTACGACAATTAATAGAACGATGTCCGATCTTTTCACAATTATAGCAATTACCCTTGAACTTCTTTGCATTCTTCTTGGATGGTTCGATGAATGCTTTCTTTTCTTGCTTTTGTTATTAGGATTCCACTACATTAGCTTTAGCTTGTCCGAATTTCGGTTATCTTTTTCAATTCTCAACCGGACAATGAGTTCTTTAATATTCATCTCTTTGCACTTATGCTTGAGATAGTTTTTTGAAGTCCTTCCACATGTGTGAAAGTTTCTCAATAATTGGAGTCACTTGAAATGATTCACTTAGAGACATTCTTGGCGTGAATGTTATGGAGTATAACTCGCAATTCTTGAACTTGACTGATGACCGTTCTAGAATCTACCATTTTGGAGTTTAAGAATTTCTCCACAATGAACTTCTTAGTTTTGGCGTTTTCAGTCATGCATTTCTTTTCCAAGGATTCCTATAGTTCCTTTGCAGATTTCATGGAACTATACACATTATATAATGTGTTGTCCAACCCATTCAAAATATAGTTTTTGCATAAGAAGTCGGAATGCTTTCAAGCATCCAATGCAATCAATGATGCTCTATTATTTTTCCCTTCTTGTACGGTGGGAGCGTCTTCTTTCAAGAGTTTTGCCAAATTTAGGGTCGTGGGATAGAACAACATTTTCTGTTGTTATCTCTTGAAATAAATCATACTAAACTTCTCCGCTTTCTCTCCATGTGGAACGGAATTAGTATGAACTGTGGTAGGGGCAACCGCAATCGGAGGAATCACAACGGTAGGAGCCAAGTTAGGTAACATTCCTTCCGAAGTTTCCATATTCAACGTATCATTCGAAAATGTATTGGTATTGTTAACCGTATTCATTTCTGTTTACACAAAGCAAAAGATAAACCAAAATGAAAATTCGACAAGGAATAGAAGAAGTTAATCAGAGTGAAATTAGTTTAACAGAGTACAATACTAGAATAAGGTTATCACTTAAACAGAAATTTGACTTAAGAATGTTGACAAAAATGATGGATTTGAATGATGACTTTAAACCAAAACAAGTTACCAATCTTACCAAAAATCTAATAGAGTAACGGTAAGGATATGAGTGAAAAATACCAAATGAAAATGAATGTCAAAGCAAAGCCAAAAATAAATGTATGCAACGTCGAGGCAATAGTTGAACTCTTTGTCCTTAAGTCGAATTTGCCCCGCAATGGTGCCTACGGATGATGACAATCAACTTCCAAGATACAACGACAATCTTCTTGTGTTAGTATCACTTCAAAATACAAAAACAAATAATCGAAGTTTTATTTTTGTACTCCTTAAATGAATTTGGGAAAAAAAACAGCTTTTAATACAGAATTTAGACTAGGAAAAAATGAATTTAATGTTATGCTATGATTGCATATTATTAGGATGAACAAATGGACGTCTTAAGGGTCTAATTTATAGAGGAGGAAAGGTTGTGATTAAAATGACGCGCCCCAAACTTAGTAACCTTTGTCAAGGGTCACAGCTTTTGCAGTCACTAACTTGTCGTCATTGCATCACTCGAGCGTTAGAAATAAAGACTCCGTCGTTCGCCTGTCACAAGCTTCTTGCTCGAGCACTAGGCGAGCGATGGAGTTGGACAAATTTCCAGCTAGTTTCCTCTCTTTCCTTCCAACTTTAGACAGTAAATTTTCCATTCACCCAGAATTGATTTGGAAAATCCAAATATACCACGATGATCTACTCGACGAGTAGAACAAGTTAATCCATTTATTTTCATAATTTGACTATCAAATTAAGTCCGAATATTTGATTGAATTGATACGAAAGTCACTTTTTCATGGTCTATACTTACTAATTCCAACACAATCTTTATACAATTTTAGAGGTAATAGCTACAAAATTGTAGCGAGGTTTTACAGAGGAACAATCAACGGAACAACAAATTGGGAAGTTGAGATTCATTTAAAGATTTCAAAAGTTCTACTTGTTACTTGTTCGGAGCGAGTTTGGTTTTGTATAGGAGACTAGCAAATCATTAATGATATCTTCAAAAATATGTAGAATATTATTTTACCCACTGTTTGACCAAACTTTTGAAATTGCAAGTTTTTTAATCCCATAAAATTTGTGATTATAAAATAAATAAAAATTCAAAGTTCAATAAAATGTGTTGATAAAAATACAATTTAACCGACCTCAAATTTGGAAGAAATTACATTGGATAATTTGATATTGACCTTACTGTCGCATTGGGTGATGATCATGAGCTCCTACTGTCACATTGGGAGATGATCATGAGCCATCTGATGAATATCTTTACTCGAAAAGAAAAATCTTTGAAATTGTATTAGACTAATCTGGCTACTCTTTACGCCACTGATCCAAGTTCAAAAGTCAACCATGTATCATCTAATCATACATACACAAAAAAGATTTCTGCATCTATATGAAAGCCTTATTCTTAACTCTACTGCAATTTCTGATACTCTCTTTCTAACAATAAAACATTACTCTTTTTACATTTTCTTTGAGGGCCGGCAAAGGCCGGACCCCCGACTCTCCAGCTGCTGGGGTAATCTTCCCACCTTTAATGGTATCACAGTCATTGTCCTGAGCATCGGGTTCCACGTAGAATCTGGCTCGAAATGCGGCTAAATGTGCATAATATGCAGGAGGAACTACAAAAAAACAGTAGATCATGGGTCAGTTCAGTCAAAACTGATATGACTGACCTTGTGTTTAACACTAATCTGAATTGCTGAACTGTGAAAATGATCAAACATACTTTATGAAACAATATCATCCATGGCAATGCAGGAAATTTATGGCCCAGTCAATTCAGATAAGCAATACAAGGAAAATTGACACTTACCCACAGAGACAGACCGTGTGCATCTTGCATAAGTATAGCAGAGATTGTACGTGAGTGACTGAATTCCGTCTGCAGTAAAATTGTTCTCGTCCCAAAGAACATGGTAATGAGCAGGGCGACTAGTTCCCTGTATGTAAACGAATAAGGCAACGTAATCTTGACTTAGAAATTGTAAAAGCATTCTGCTGATCTGAGCATTTCATGATGAGATCAGCATAAATGATCACTAGAATTTGTAAAAGCATACTGCTGATCTGAACATTTCAGGATGAGATTGGCATAAATGGTCACACCACCCAATCATTTAATTAGTTTCACCACATCCACAATTATGTCAAACTTACTTGTGGTCTTCAAATTATTCACAAGAGTTTGGAAACTATAACATGAAAACGCACACACAATTACAAAACGTTTCTCCAAACATGCATGACTGTGTGAAGAAGCCAATTATCGGAATGATCTTCTTAAGCAGAGAGAAGGTAGGCATAGGATTTATCGAGAGAATAGTAGTTTGAAGGTGGAAATTTTTCACCATAGCCTTGGTTCATCGTTTTAATATAAGCCACTACACACTGATATCAGTTGTTCTAAGATCTTTGTATAACTATAACAAAGGGAAATCGCGTCTATACGTCTTTTCTGAGGCTCAACACTAGAAGATAAACATTTTTCAATACTGGATTTTTTCCTGTAAGTATCTATTCGGCATGTTATCACATTTATGCCGCCTATGTACATTAGGTATGGCTTTGGAGGGAAGCAATTAGTGGGAGAAAAAGGGGTGACTAAAAGAACATGATTTCTGATGATGAAGAAGGACGAGAGGTAGAGCTGTCAGATATTAGATGGGATTCAATTGAAAGAAGAAATAATTTACGGTTCAGTGAGCCTGAGTGGAGGGGTTGTAGAGAGAGGTAATGGTGGAAGCTTTGAAAATAAGTGTCGGAATCGAGATTTTTATGGTACAAGTTCTTTGCTATATATGCAATAAGAGCCAAATTAAGAATACAAATTCATTTCATTCCAGGTAAATTTGTCTACCAAACAGTGAATTGCATGAGCTTCACAGGGCGAAAGGTCTTGTATTGTTTTTACTATAATATAGTAATAACATTTATCTACAATTACAATATGGAACAGATCATTCATACATTAGGAACCAAATAAATAAAAATAAATCAAATCATCTTCTGTGATGAAAACGATGATCTGATCACCTTCCAATTATATATGCAACAGAATTTTTCTATTCCATAGTAATACCTCACTAAAGATAACACATGTTTTACCTGAATTCCAGCATGGCTACAAAGATAAAAGTCAAATTCCGTTGGATGACAGATTTTAGAATCCACCACTGTGCCTGATAAAACAAGATACGTCATGAAATATGGAAACCTAACAGAAGCTAAAGTTCCTAGCAAAAACAAAAAATATGTTTTGAATTAATTACTAGTTACCAGGTAATATGTTTCCGCTCTTGTCGATGCCTCTCTTGTCCCTATGATTATTCGCAAAAAGTCTTGTGTGATGTCGTTTTTGTACCACAATAAAAGTCACTGGTGGTTGGTAGTTTGGTTCTAGAGAGGCACATGCCTGAATAAATTTTAAGGCATGTTACACATAATATAGAGACTTGATTTTATCATATATTAGATACAGTGAGAAACTCAGTGGAGAAAGTAATGATGGAGACAAATTATCACTAACCTTACGGATTGCATCCAACTCAAACAAAAGCACTTGATAAAACTGCCCTTCGCTCACGCCGTCCCTGCTCAGTTTTAATGAAATATATACAAGCTTTAAACATGCTCACACATGCATCCAGTTAAAACCGCACGAGAGAAAATATATAGATTTGTTCACATATACTTATTGACAGGAAAGATGACTTGGAATCAGGGGCCAAAGATGTGTACTCATTTTCATCACTGTATTTAGACTTGAATCGCCGAGATTAATTTATAACAGAATCTTATAACAAAGGTAGTAGTGTTTGTTTCGTTTGGATGCAAGTTCGTGAACAATAATGCTTTCGACCAATACAGCCATTAAGACAATTGTATTGACCTGTAAAATATTATCCTCTGCGGCTTTTGCCCAGTTGTCTTTCTGAAAGAAACCAAAAGATCCCTGCAGAAAGAGGGAAAAAAATGTATATGAACCATAAATACAGAAGTAACACCAGAATTTTCCAGTAAAGGAAAAACATAACAAATAAAACATATGAAAGAGAAAAAAATTGTGAAGTAAATTTAACCAAGCAAAATTTGAGGCTTAGCAAACAGGAAATTCATACCGGATCATACCACCACTAACAGTTCCACGGATAGGGTCATGCCATGTCTTGTATAAATCTTGTATGAGTTCTTGTCTATGAGCTTGAGCACAAACCAGTCCAGCATAATTAGTGACCTCCGGCCAGTCGTGTGAAGCTACAACCTGATGTTTAGAACAAAAAACTTTATGCAACCTGACTTGACATGTTCTTAAAAGATAATTAGATAAGAAAATTTCAGTGGAGGGACTTTACAGCAGCTACTGATGGGCTGGAGTCCTCCCCATTCTCCGGGTGAGTCACATCTGCCCCAAATATGATAGTAGGTATATCACTAACCAATGGTATTCTATAGCTTATGGCATCCAACAGAACGGTGTTTCTGCCACCCATCTTTTCAATGTAATAAAATTCAGAAGCGAAAATCTAATACTTTAGACATAAAACAAGTAGAGATTTTATAAGGACTAAATTGCTCTAGATGATTATGTTAGTGAACTGTCAAATAAATCTGCAAAATCAAAAGGCATGCCATGAATGATCATAACAATCGGTTGTACCTTGACATTTATCTTCAAGGACACATTAGACAAATATTGCTTACTAATCTTGAAGACGTATTTTGTTAGACAGCATTGTGATATCAAGCCAAGATCAGTTTCACATATTCGCTTCAGATCACCTATCACCAGAGAATTGGATGTAAAAGAATTTTATTTCACAAAAATTGATGGTCTTTTATATAAACCAGAAAAACCAATTTCATATTTCCACAGCATACCGTACAAGGACCCGTTATTGTCAGGCAAAATAGCTAATACAAGATCCAATTCTTTTCCATTTAGTTTCTTCATACATGAATGATAAACCTGCTTCAAAGCTTTCTCTACTTGCTCAGGCCTTGCTGGGTAGATTGGAACGACAGGTTCTGGATTGAATTCCTTAATGACGATAGGAAATTAGATAAGCAAACACAATACCCAAACATATGCACACAGAAGAAAGATAAAACATTAAATAAAGGACGAAATTCTACCATGCCAGATACTTGACACATCTGAACCAGCTCATTACAAAACCCGCGAGCAACACTCTCTTGGACACTGCATGAAAAGTTGATACATGCCCAACGGCTAACAGTCATCCCATTGATCATTTTCTGCGCACTTAACATCACATGTTAGATTCAAAATCTAGTTGAGGAATAGGTACTGGCATTTTCACTTCCCATAGGAAAAGAAAAGTGAAAAGAACTGTAAATTTGACATATAAAAGGAAAGCAACCTTGTTCATCATATTCCACTGCCCAACATGAGGCAAACAATCTTTTTCTTTCCCAGTCTCATGATACTTCAACTGCATACATGCAATGCAGGTCAAACAATAAGTATGAACGATATTTCAAGAAACAAATAGAGTTTTTTTTGTGAAGAAGAATGTTACCCAAGGAGCTGGCAGAACTCTTGCCTCCATGGAAGCTAGGTTTTCGCTGATTTTGATCCCAAACTCCTTCGCATATGAATCTTGCTCATACGCATTGTGTTGAACAGTCTGCATTCCAGTTAAATAAAAATTAAAGGTGGCTCTCAATTTTCGTTGACTTCAAGGACTAGTTTACAAACTTCAAATATCATAAAGGTTATGAACAATTATGCATATGATTTAGACGTTATAATAGACTACACAGAAGATTTGATGCTCATGAGACATATTTATAGTCTTAGATGAACAAAGGAACTGCTATGCAATTTAATCTTCATACTCAACTTTCAAAAATTATAGTACCTGTATTTCGACATTTAGAGTCAAAAGAGGGAAAAAATACATTGTGCCATGTGTTCATTATTTTGATTAGTCTAAGAGAATGAAATAGTAATTCATATTCTTGCAGCTATTTTACTAAAGATGGTGGGTATGTATTAGAGATGCAAATATCCTTTTACATGCTCAAGTTCTTAGTAACAGAATATATAATAATACAATTTTTTGTTATAGAGTCAAATTTTAGAAAAAAAAATGAATATTTCTTTGTCCGTACGAGACTAAATGGAATTAAAATTAGATATTATTATCATCAGATACCTTCAGTATATCATTTTCTCGATCTCGGGGCCGCTGGCAAGTAAACTTAAGAAGAGAAGTAATTTGTTTATCGCTCAACCTTTTTGTATACCTTTGCCCCCCAACAATTTTGCAGGCCTAAGGAAAGAATTGCATTACACCATGAAAAAGATATAGAAAGAGAAAAACAATCTCAAATCCCTGACATATACTAATGTCTTACCTCCATTGGTAAATAGTTAGCCTTCTTCAGGTTTCCAACTTGAAGGCAAGGCAGATGAGTATACTGAATTTTAAAGCCATGCATTTCTTGAAAATATTCAACCACTGACTTCATATTTGAGTTTTCATCAACAGGAAACCTAAACATAGGACCGTTAGCTTATTCAATCAGTCAACCAGATGTTTAGAAAAACTGAGTAACACAAGGCAGCTAAAGAATGATTTTCAAATTGAAGGAAGAAACGAGGAAAATACGATATCCAAAAGTGTTTGATGCTAAAAGATATGGCTCTTGAGAAAACCAAAATAGCATACTAAGTATGGTAAGCCGAGATTGACTAAAAAGGCAAAGTGGAATTGAGGTCATTATTTTAAATGCATTACAGCTCCGAAATAGCACTTACTACTTGACTTTTTTAGCGAGTTTAATTGGATTAGTTTCCCTAGAATATATGATAAAGTATTTCAATCCATATCATTAATGAAACACATTATGCAATGAACAACAATCTTACAATAGCTCTCGAGTGGGTTGAGTGGTAATGCCTGAAACTCGATATTTTCTTCTTACATTTTCTCTGTGAGTCACTTCAACTTTCACTCCTCTAAGGGCCTTTTTAACCTGAAATGAATTTCAGGGAGAACCACACATTGAAAAGATGAACATTAAATCATTCTATTGTATCTCGCATCAAATGACAACAAGTACCTTAATGCGGTCAGCATCAGATAACATCCTTGATAACACATCTTTCCCTAGCAGCTGGGCAACAAATTCTATCACCGGTAGAGCCTCAATAAATGCAGCCGAAGTCATATCTGTGATGCAGGAATTATAGAATGTAATGTAAGGTTCATGACGAAACCGATGAATTTTGAACTAAAAATCAAATTTGATGCTTAATTACCAATATTAAGTGACAGACCCATTTGAGTAGGCCTTATGCTCTGGTAGAATCCACACCAAGCTTCTAAGCCATTTCCAAGCGGACGTGGTCTCCTGATGTCAGACGAAAAGAATGACCTTCCAACAGGGCAGTACCTTTAAAACGAGAATGTGAAACAGGCGAGTCAATGATTCAGAAGAAGTCATACATTGCTATTACTATTTTGCAGACACTTCAAGCACTGTTTAATACCTTTTCATTGAGAGCTCTCTCAACACAACGTCAAGAATTTGGAGTGCATCCTGTGGACCATCAGCACGCTTACCAGAAAGAAATTGGCTCAGATGATGTAAGTTTGCTCTTGCAACAAACTTGATAATAACTTTGTATTCCATCTCTCTCCTGCACGTGTACAATGTATACTAAGCCAGCTTTCACAAATGTAAACCGAACCAAGGCAAATCAAAAAATTAATTTCTCCAAAACACTTGGATATAATTTTAGACGGCATTTTCCAGCAAGTATTGCGGTAGTAATAATTTCAGTATCTGGAAAGAGAATATCTTAACAGCCAGATTTGGTACGTAAACCCATAAAAATTCTTACTTGGGACCATTGATTCCATCCTCTCCATATGTAAGTTTAATGGTGAATTCCTTCCTAGCAAATGGAAGCTCACCAGCAGTATACAGACTCTTTCTACCATCATAAGCTGGTAATCTCATCCCTAACTCAGATTCTTTGTACAGTTTCACCAGTTCTGCAATAATTGCTCTGTTTACAGTTATTGATACCACTTCAGGGATTATAGTAACCTGTAAGCAACAGAGCCTAGATGGTATTACAAGAAATAAGGAAGAACATTATTAATGACTAACTATAAAGACTAATTAATGCTGCAGAAGGCAAAGCAAAAGCGGAAAAGCCTACTCAATGACACCTGCAAAGAAACAGCATATATAAGAGGAAGACAACACCATAAACATACTGATAAGGGACCCAGAAGTTTGAGTCACATAACATGAACACATTTATTATTTTTTCTTCAATGTACCCTCCATATATGTTGAATTGGACCTACCGAGAAACGGAACTTACATCATACTGGATCAAATCTCTGTCTGGTAACTCTGCAAAGAAATGGTTAGCCTTTACAATGCATTTTGTCCCAAGCTGCCCATAGCCTGGCCTAGGTGCAAAACTCAAAGACTTGTTTGAAGAAGGAAAACCCATTTCCACTTGGCATAAGCTGCCTCCATTCCCAACAGACCCGTTAGGTATAGCCGATACAATAGCTCCAGTCGGCCCTGCAGTAACCCGACTATCTGTCGCGGTGCTAGGCCTGGAACTTGGTCGCATAAAGACGTCAGCTTGATCCAATTTTCGGCCACCTCTCCCCTTTCTCCTTCCTCTACTTCTTGATGGAGGTGAGGACTGGTTTCGAGTCTCTTGGCTCGGAGGACCTTTATCATTCTGAGTACTCTTCGGACTCTTTTGAACTGAGTTCATGGTTTTCTGCAGCTGGGGTTTAATCACAATCTGCTGTTCAGAGCTCTCTTTCATCGGTCTCATAGGCATGATGACGATGATAGAATCTGCTTCCTTAAATTTATATAAAAGCCCAAAAAATATGCACTTTCCCTTCTAGTCCTTGTTCACCGCTGTTGAAACATTTACCTTGTGCTAAAATTCGAGAATTAGAGAACATAGCAGAAGTCAGTAACATATCCCAAATTGAAAAATGTATACAACTATAGAAAAGTGTAAATAATGCATGAACGGATTTCACATGCAAAAGCAAAAGGATAACATATCATTCAAACCCAGAAAAAAAAAAAAGAAAAAAAAAAGAGTACAAATAGTTAAAGCAATTTTGTCAAATATAAATTAAGGCTCTTAATCTGAAAGACATTTATATGGGCAAGAACTCAAGCCCTCTTCTGGGTTTCAAATTGAAGCAAGAAGAAAATAATAATAATAAAATAAAAATTACTCCTAATAAATTTACAGTAAGTGATGAAATTTTTGTGATTCTGCTGGAACCCAGAATATAGATTTTGGAAAGGAAGAAACCCAGATTCTTGAAACAAAAACCCCACATGTACAAATATAAAACTTGTATACAAGTACTCTATAAAATATATGCATATAAGGGAGAAGTGCAATCAAATATTAGATATACCCACAAGACAAAATCATTCTTTCTTCTTGTCTACTAGCCCAAACCAAAATCTTGTTGCAGGAAAATGAATAAATCCAAGATAATAAGACACATCACAAATATATACATACATGCATATACATATGTGTATTGAAACTGACATAAATAAGTGTGAAGAAAGAGAATTAAAACGCCTAGGAAGAAACAAAAGCAACAATAAGTAACATAATGAGAATTAAAAGGGAATATACATTGAAAAACTCACTCGAAATCAATATCTCAAAAAGATGAAACAAATTCAGAGAAAATGACACATCAAGCAAATAAAAGGAATTATTCTACAAAGACCCTTGAACTGACCAATAAATAACAAAGATTCAAAGAGTTGAATCTATGAAACAAAGAAAGTAGGCTTTAATCATGAAGAGAAAAGATAGAAAGTGGGATAAAAAGATGGGTTTTTCCAACTTTTTTGGGAGTTTCAAAAGTGTATATAAGATTACAGAAATAATAATAATAATACACAGTAAGTATGTGTATATGGTGTCTGTGGAATCAAGCAGAGAAATGATGATGAAGATGACTCTTTTATATAACACGCATGCAAATGCTTCCTTTATCACTTGTAAAAGGCTAATGAAGGCTTGCTCTTTTACTTTTTCTCTTACACTGCTCTCACTTTAGTGCTCTCTTTATCTGCAGCCATGAAAATCTATATACGTATAAATATGTATGTATAGAGAGATAAAATATAATATATATTTATAAAATGAGTCTGTTTAGGCACTGAAGAGATTATTGAAACACAGAATAAGAGGAATTCGAAGTTGCTGTCCATACCACTGCGGAGTTTTCCATAAATGCCATTCTCCGCTCTCTCACTCTAGGTTTTCGTATGTCAATTTGCTAGAAAAACAGGCTCAAATGACAAGTTTCGTGACATAAACACTTAGCAAATTTTCATTTGCAATTAAGAAAAAGGTTAATCAATAAACTGCCAATTAAAAACTGTCAAGTCAGTCAGTCAAAAAATGGTCTGTTGTTGAGCATAAAATGGTTCAAGCAGCATTATTCTTTGTATGTATTTACAGCACAATTTTGTATGTATTTTATCTCACAAGAGCAGCTGAGAAACAAACAATATACCATAATCGTTCTAGTATCACTTGTCAAGAGTTGGGTCAAATAATAAAGACGAGAATAATATGAGCAATATAGAAATAATGAATCACAAATAAAACAAAATATATGTGGAAACATAAATCCAGGAAAATCACATATGGAGGTAAAGAATTTACTATAATCAATAGTAAATGAGTACAAAGTACCTCCGTGGGCCAAACTAATAAGTTAGACAATTGGTCAATTCCAATATGTGTTGTACACCAGATATTTACAATCAAAGAATCTCCAACATAAAAGAAGAATGAATATATAAAGAGTTTAATATAAGGTGAAATAATAGTCAAATTTACATTGGACATCTTCAAGTCTACTATCAACTCCCAATACTCGGCAAATAGTATTTTCAATCAAATTTCACCTTGACACGAATCCATTACAAGGAATAAAACTTAACTTCTCAATTCCAACAAAATTCTCCAAACAAAACACTCCATCAAATTACTGCGCATTTTCTACCATACCTCTTAGAGCATACTCAGCAATTGTGAACTGAATACAAGCAATGTTTACTGCCAGAATTACCTTAGGTTCCAAATTTTCTCAAATCACTACAAACAACAAAATCATCGAATTCACAACTAGGTCCATCCGAGTTATAAAAAAAAACTACTCGAATTATCCCCACGAACAACAAGATCACAACTCCTTACGTTGCTTCCCCTCCAGCGTCCAAACAAAAATCCGGCATAACAAAATATAGTATTGCTATCCGAAAGCGGAATCTCAAATTTCATATTCATCATCCTTGAAACAATCAATCTTGTTTAAACTTCGCTTTAATAATCGATTTGGCCCTCCTAAGAACTGACAAACTTTGGCTCTGATACCAATTGTTAGAAGTGACAAGATCACAACTTTTTACGCTACTTCTTCTCCAATGCCCAAACAAAAATATGGTGTTGCGATCTAAAAGCGAAATTTCAAATTTTATATTTGTCATTCCTGAAGCAATCAACCTCGTTCAAACCTTGCTTTAATAATCAATCTAGCTCTCCCAAGAATCGTCAACCTTGATTCTAATACCACTTGTTGAGAACCATGCCAAATAATAAAGACGAGAATAATATGAACCATATGAAAATAATGGATCACAAAGAAAATAGGATTTACGTGGAAACCCAGATTTGGGAAAATTATGGATAGATGCAAAAAATTCACTATAATTAATAGCAAATGAGAGCACAAGGGATCTCCTGGACCAAACTAATAAATTGGACAATTCGTCAATTTCAATATATGTTGTACACCACATATTTGTAACCAAAGAATCCCTAATATGTAATGAGAATTAATAGATAAAGAGTTTAATATAATGTAAAGTCCCAATGTAATGTGTAAAATCAATAATGGAGAATTTGAGATGAAATAGGAATCAAAGGTGAATTAGATTCCTTCAAGATATCTTCAAATTTACTACCAACTCTCAATACTCCTCCAACAATTTTTTCAATCAAATATGCAATAAGAATTCGGGTCACGATTCAATTCTAACATATAAATTCATGAACAAAAATCTTTTGTGTACTAAAGTGATGAAGATGTAACGGTCGGTTCAAGCTCAAGGTAGAAATGGGTCCACTTTAGGTGAACTTTTGGGTCGAGAACACGTGTGGCTTATCTGGATTTTTGAATTTATAAGAATCATTAGCCTTTGCTTAACTGTCCTAAATCTATTGAAAGAGTAGTAAATTTATCTATAACATATGAAAATAAGCAAATTGGTTCTTAACCTTTTCGGAGTTTCACGATCAGTCCAATACGGAAAAGTATATACATTTTGGTTATATTATATTATTACATGGTCATCGTAAAAACTCGTCACGCTTTAATTTCTGGAGATGAATCCAAACAGAAAAAACAAAACCAAGTACTAACATGTGAGGGCAAATTTCATCCACTGTTTTTATAACCTTTATTTTACCACTCAAGAAAAATATATATACACTAAAATACTGTAACTAGCAAATAAACAAAAGGAAAAAAATTGATATCTAAAAGTACTATATTAGCCATTTTCCCGTTATTATGAACTATGTCTTGCAAAAAAAATACTTCATCCATTTGTAAAGAGTCCTATTTATCCCCTCTAAAAATTGACCCCAAAAATAAATTTCATTATTCTTCTCAGTTATTCCAAAATTATTTCCAATCCTTTGTACATTCAATCTCACCAAATATTTAGAGAAAGAGAGTGAGTCCATTGTGAATGTGAAAAAAATAAATAAAAATCGCTATGCGATGTTGCATATCCGTCTTAGAATTCGTCTCACGTTTCATGTCAATCCCCAGTTCGAGACTACGATAATAACTCAAAAGAAGCCCTTAGGGCACATCTCCAAGTGGTAAAAGGGGAAGGTGGAAAAACTCCAACTTTACTTGAGGCTGCCGCGTCAAGGGTTCGAATTTTGAAATATGAATTTGGCCCTTTGGTAAATGCAAGTGTACAAGCAGCCTTCCACCATGTACCCTTGGAAGCATAACTTGCAATTTACCTCCTTCACCAAGACCCAAGACACGGCAGGTGAGGATCATCTGGGATGCGGTTCATCCTTTTTTTTTAATAACACAAAAGAAACTAAGTAAGGTAATTTTACTAAGTAATCCTATATCAACTCTAATTAACCAACTAATAGGAAGTAATTATGATATTCTATTAATGGTAAGTGCTAGGACCTCCGATCCTCCTTTATCCTTTCATTTTAATATTAATTTCACTTTTCGATAATAACCATTCAAACTTGTACATCAATGATATTATTTTATTTAATAATCTCTCTTGAATAAAATTAAAAATATACTCACATATTACTCTACTACTTCTCTATGAATGATACAAATAAATGAAAATGAATTAAATCAAAAGAACATTCATAAGATCATTCAAATATAGTGGTATATCTCTATCTTTTATCGGATTTAATAATGATTGTTACTACTTGGTGTTATTCATTTTCCTTCTCTTGAATGACAATAGAAATCATGAATGATTATCTTAAATTAATGAGAGAGAAAATCAAATATTCTCAAATTATTATCCTCCATTAACCGCCCATTACTTTCTCTGTCTACCTTCCTTTCACAAACTTTATTAAGGGCGTGTTTGAGTCCCATTTTTGTCAAAAAATTTATGAATAGTGTATTGATTATTGATGAAAAATGTGTGGTTAAAAAATAAGGAAAAATTTTGATTTTGATTGTAATTCTCTCAAGGCAGACTCTTGCTCAACACATGAGAAATCATTACAGATTCTGCTAAGTTCCTTGATAAAATTCTTTAAAATACCCTAGCATACAGATGACACTTGTCAAGGAATGTGTGGTTATCAGGCATTTTTGAAGCGCTAAAGATATATATATATATATATATTATATATAACAACAACATCGATGTTACCATAGGCTAATACTTGGTCTTTGAACATTGTATATCTTCCACTTTCTTTTTGGAAACAGACAATGCAATGGTCAAAATGTTTTGTGGGCTGTTTATATGTCGTGTACGATTGTGTTATATCTATTGTAGATTTAAATTTCATGACCATGTTTGGTACGGATTAAAATCGAAGTTTAATTTAAGTCTAAGTTTAAGTCAAATAATCAATATTAACCATATTTTTCATGGGTCCCACAGCTTTTTCAACCACAAATTTCAAAATTTTTTATCCCACTCTACTAAAAATCTAATTTTAATCCCCACCAAAACTCCCTCTATAACCTATTTTATATCTCTTGTGGGTTGCATTTGTAGGATTAAATGCTTATTAAAGAATATGAATATTTTGTAGAGAGGGAAAACGAGCAGTAACTTCTCGAAGATACTCCTTTGGAGGAGATAATCATAGATGATCTTGAGGTTGGACTTAATATCATGATGTCCGTTTTAGATCCGAAGCCCCGGACGTCAATAAAAATTAATGCTAATGAGGAAGATGATGTTATTGATGACATAGACTACAACTTTGATGAGGAGCACAACTTTGGTGAGGATCGGATAAATATCTAATTCACGAGGACGAAAAGTTATGTTTTTTTTAGATGTATAACAATAGATACATTACATATTTATTATACTCTTTTAAGTTTAGATATAATCATACTTAGTAAATGATTTTTATTTGTGTTTTGGTGCAATATTTTGGATTCAATGTTAAATTGATTGACACTAAATGTCTTCATTATTTTATTATCTTTTTGCATCTTTATATTATTTTGAATAAGGTTAGAAAAAAATTAATACGTTATAAATATCAAATAAAAATATATAAAAATAATTTAACTTCTCCCTACGAATTCTTTCATTGTTGAGACAAATAATAACTCACAAATATGCTTTCTCCACGAAAAATTTTTTGTAGAGAAAAGCACAACATAATTAGTAAGGAAAAGTACAAATATTATTTCCACACAAAATTTTATTTTTAAGGAAAAACACGATTTAGCCCACAACCTAATTTGTAGGGAAAAGTAAAATCGCTTTGTGGGTCAAAAGTAACTTTAGTAGACGAATGATTTTGTTGGGAGAAAACTCACGCTACGTACTGTATTCGTCTCCAAAGGGTTCGTATGGAAAGCCTTTAGCCCACAAATTTTAAAATCTTGTAGTCTTTTACCTATCCCCACAATATTTGCCCCCCAAATTTGACTACAAAACTATTTTGTCTGCAAGTCTTTTCCTACAAATAATTACCTTTTCCTAAGAAAATGTTTTGTAGGGAAAACATAAAATTCTTGTAGTGGTTGATTGAGACACAATGGGTCCATCATTGGCATAGTTGAAGTAGGGAACGTACACGAATGAGTTGAGATATATGGGGAAGATAATTTTGTGTTCACGATAATTTCTTAATTGATAATCATATTATAATGTTCCTCGTAATTGCTATATGACTCCTTAGAAGTAAAAGTGGTAAACTTGGATTGTAACAATGTTTTATTAAAATATGTATTTTTTCACCTTAATATTTTTATAACGTATTGTAGTACTTAGTTGGCATGTTACAAAATGATTACATAATTATCAATTAAGCAATTATCATGAATTTGGAAGATGATAAGTTATAAAATAGTGAAAATTGAAATTAACTTGAAGTTGAATTATTCAATTGAAAGTAAATTGAATTTTAGTGACCCAATAAAACTAAATTAAAGTTTAGTGACCCAATTAAGATTTCGTTGAAAGGTTAGTGACCACTGATGAAATTTATATATTTTGAGTTTTTTTTTCTTTTTAAATTCCTATTTTGAAACTCAAAATTATTTCACACTGCCTTTTTTTACTTAAAAACAATATACATAAACATGTTTAGCCCATGTAGACATAAAATTTTCATTTTCATTCTTGTACTCATTTTTAATCATACATTCTTTAATAAAATAATATTTTTCATCACATCAATATTCTTTCTTTCTTTTTCAAACGTACATTTTTTATTAATCTACTATTCCAGAATACATTCTTCCAACAAAATATTATGGTTCAAACAAGCTCATGCCAAGAACCCTAGATTTTGAATTGCTTAAATTTAACAGTGAAGATGATTGAATACACATAAGGGAAAGAAGAAAAAAAAAATAGAACAAGAGATTTCACAGTGAAATATATGATCCTGATCTGTTTAGAACTGAAGGTTAAATGCAGATGAAGGTCAAGTCATTTTCTCGACACTGTTGACATTTGAGTGGACAAACATTATTAATTACTCAGAAAAATAAGAATATCCTGTAAAATGAACTCATAATTTCCTGTAGTTTTACTGAAGAGGACCGCATCAAATGTTGGGCCTAATCAGAAAGGATTGATGTGTCCACATGTAACAAATCTATGCAATATGATGTCCATCAGTAAATTATCACAGTAAAAAACTAGGGTTCGTTGAAAATTATTTGAGGAGATACGTTATCTTTATTTCGTCTTCACTGTACCACCTTTCTATTGGACTTTTGATATCTTGGTATACTAGCATTTGCTGAAATATTGAAAGACGTCAAAACAGTACAATACAAGTGACATTTTATTTAAAACGACATCTTCCAGTTTGTCAATTAATTATGTGTTGGGTATTTTTGTGATGCCCAAATAACCCCTAGGCGATGATGAAAAACAGTTGCCCGTTTAACTTCATATGCTATAAGCCCGAGATTGAAGAATATTAAGATCCATATCACAAACGTTGGAACTCAAATATTGTTGGGTATTTAGAGGAAATCGACCCATTGAGCTAGATGCTCAATACCCAACT
>CAIGRQ010294662.1:0-17437 GCA_903798375.1 Fraxinus sp. D2006-0159
CTACAAACACAAATTTTATCGAATTAAGCCATATTTCAACATATCTATCGACAATAGTCCATGTTTTGTGGTATAAATAAGTGCGTAAAACACACTTATCACTATTTCATTGATTGAACCGAAATTACATAAACCAACAAAGATAAACATAAAATAGAGAAAGTAGAAGACAGAATTAGAGAAGGAGAAGAGAAGAAAGAATTCAGAATAACATAGAAGAACATAGATAGATAAGAGAAGGCTGAAGAGAAGAAGAATTCGGAGATAGGGAGAGAAGAGGGGAAAATTCTATTTTGCATCAAGTTTCCGCTTCTTTTTCATCCTCCCCATGTGCAAAATTTACAGTGAAGAAGCTACATACCGGTGGAACTAAACTACGGTGAAGAAGCTATATACCGGATAAGAAAGTAGTAAGGCCCACGATTGGCTTCAAAATCGATGACAACTTGAGCACGAGGACGCGGCATGAGGCCCGCGAATTGTGGCTTCTGGGTTCATGAGACGCTGTTGAGGCGCTGGGGTTCCAGTCATTTGGCTTCTGCAATCGTGAGTGTAAGTGTGAGTGTGAATTGGATCGGAATTTGGGCGGTTGGGTTGGAATTTGATGGACTATTTTAAATGGGTCCGAAAATTGTATATAATCATATTTTTGCAACGTTTATAAAAATTGTATATAACCATATTTTTACAACGTTTATAAAACGTTGCAGAAGGTTAGCCTATTCAATCTTAGTAACAACGTTCCACAAACATTGCGAAACGTCTATATTAACAACACTAAACAAATGTTACCAAAAGCTAGTCTACACAACCATATTAACAACATTTAATAAACATTGCGATAAGTTTGCCTTTTTACAACATTTATAAAACGTAGCAAAAATATAACCCTTTTGCAACAATAAGCGAACGTTACGGAAAATTATATATTTAAGTATCAGCAACGTACGTAAACGTTGCTATAGAACGATTTTTTAACAACTTCCGATAAACGTTTCAATAAATAAAACTTGACAACACTTAATAAACATTGCAAAAGGCGACATTAGCAACATCTATTTAAAAAATGTTGCCAAATCTGAATTATGTTAACCAATTGCAACATTCACTTATTAGAATGTTGTGATAGACACCTTTAACAACACTCAATTATCGAATGTTGCCTTTTACACGTTACAAATGGTCATTTTTGTTGTAGTGTTATAAATACATAAATCCCACTTATCTTTTTTCCATAGTTTAAAGGCACCTTTGAATCTAGAAATTATCTGTAGGATAGGCTAGGAGCACGCTGCATTTTGTTACAAATTGGACACAAAAATGGTATTCATACTCTAAACATTTGAGGTAGGGTGTGGCACTTTTGCAAGTGAAGCAAAAATTATTTGTTTTCGATTTGCATTAAACGTATTTTTGATACTTGAAAGGGTTTGTCAAAACCTTAGAGTAAGTAGACTGTCTGATCAACGGTTCGCTTTGCAAAATTGACGATAGCACAAATAACCAAAGTTTACATTTCTGGAAAGTATATTTTTTTCATCATTTGTCAAAACCTTAGAGTAAATGCTATCTCTAGATGACATTGCTTTTTCATAAGTTTTAGAATCGATTTTCACTTGAAGAGCATACGGAGTAGTTCTAACACTCTTCCCATTTCCTTCAACTAAATAGAACAAAATAAGTTGAGAGTCAAATTCATCGAGTCCTAGCACTTTCTCCTTTTGAACTCTTTTGCTTCTGCGATGCTCAATTGTTTCAACATCTTCGGAAGGTATTTCTACATGTGATCTTACAGAACTAGAAACCTCCACTTAGGGTTCCCTTAAAGAATTATTATCCGAAGATAACAAATTCTCAAAAAACTCTACTTCATGGGATTCAATAATGACGTTGGTTTCCAAGTTTAATAAATAATATGCCTTGCTATTTTGGGCATATCCTATAAGAGCGCATTTAATCTCTCTAAGACTCAACTTAGTACTTAATAATATAGCATTTATCATTTCAACTAGTGTCATATTCTTTCTCTTAGCCAAATCATTTCGTTCGGGTGTTCTACGTGCGCTACATTGATGTACTATGTCAATTTGTTCACAAAAAAGATTAGATTCCCTAGAGAAGTATTCACCTTCCCTATCACTTCTAAGAACTTTAACATTTCTATTTAATTAAAAAATTTTACTTAGGCTTTGTGTATCTTAAATATGCTAAAGATTTTATCTATGTTTCATCAAGTAGATTGAGCAAAACCTATAATGACCATATATGAATGTTATGAAACATCTATTACCTCATCTAGTTAACATTCCATTTACTTCACATATAACGGAATAAACTAAGTCTAATAAATTAGATGTCCTTACAATATAATGAAAATGTTTCTTTATCATTTTAGACTTAACATATAATTCTCATTGATTGTGTTCTATATTTTCACATGAAATATTCCGGTTTTTATGATTCCTTTTAAAGTAGATAAGCCAATATGTCCTAATCTATCAAATTCATAAAGAAATATACTCAACAATATAATTCAAATTTTGTAATTTTACTAATATCATTGTCGAATTTACAATGATCATGGTAGCAATGATGTTGTCAATGTAGTTCACTTTGCTTTCTTGTGTTGACTGTTTGTGATGACTGCAATCTCAAGCATAATGTTCGGGTTTGCTATACACATAACAAGAATCTTTGAATTTCTTCTTGTTCTTGTTATTTTTGTTGGGGTTTGAGAACAATTTTTTTTTATTATAACCTTTTCATGAAAATAGCAATTTCGCAAAGATTGCACCAACTTGAAAGATTTTGAGAAGATCAATTTTCACGGTCTTCATGTTATTGACAATAACTTACAACTCATGGACATGTCTTAACGAAGGCAAGTTATCCAAAGATTTGAAATCAAAATACCTAGAAATCAGAAACTTTTTGGTAACTTCGTCTAGCCCTTTTTTGTTTTCCAACGATTCCCATATCTTCATTGCTGGTGCGCTGTTTGTATAGAGATCATAAAGGCAATTGGAGAGAGCGTTCAGAATGTGTCATCTATATATCAACTCATCTTCTTGTCCTTTCCTCCTTTTCGCCCTTATCGCGTCGGTGTCATTTGGGTTGGTTCAAGCAATGGTGCCAATTCCAAATCCGCTATATAGAAGATCTTCAAAGTTGTGAGAAGAAACTTCAACATGTCATTCTATATCTTGTAAAGTTTGACTCGTCGAATCTATTAAGTCTCACAAGATCTTGATTCATCATCTTTACAACAGCCATGATTGTCTTGTTTTTCATATTAAAAGTATCATTTTGAGATTGTTGTGAAAAGTTGATGAAGAACAAATAAAAAACTAGCAACAAGAATTTGCCAAAATGGAAGGCTTGAACACGTTTATGAATCGTTGTCTTCAAATGATATTTGTCGCCATGAGGATAAGTGCTTGAAGGTTTTAAAAGGCACATATATAGTTTGTAGGACTTAATCCAAGTTTGAATTGTAACACCCCAAAATTTCATAAACACTGGAGTGTTACCAAAAATTCAGTTTTCTTTGTATCAAATACGGAACGATAAAATAATGTTCTTTAATAAACAAATAACTGAAATATCCATAATTTTAAACTAAACATGAAAATTGTACTGGTAAGAAAATAACATAATCACTAATTAAATAATGTGTGTTTGAACAAACAAAATTAACTAATAAATTAAAGGAATTTTTTTTTAATGTTTTTATTCTTGGCAGTCTGCATCACCATCTCGCCACATTTCCAATCTACCCGAATTAACTTGTAAAATTTTGTAAGAGTGAGTATTTAAAAATACCTAGTAAAATACGTGTACTTTTCATACAAAATTATATAACAATAAAATAAACACTTCATACTACTCTTCTCTTATGGAGTATATCGGTGACCAAACGACACAACCATCTTCGGTCATCTTAAATTCTCAAAAAATTTCATATCTCTTAATAAAGAACTCGAAGGTCCACTACAATCCATGCATGAATTACTGAATATAAAATTATAAGAAAACGAACCATTTACACAAAAATATCTTACCTTGATTTTTTCTTGTATTGAAAACTTCAAATTAATTACGAGCTACAAAAAGAGTTAAATATTGATACACTTTTAACTTGTTATATCAAAATCTAATTATTTGAGTAAAAAATAATAAGAATATAAAACATATTTATATAAAAAAATATCTAAACCAAAAAAAAATTCGGGACGTTACAATCTTCTCTCCTTAAAAAAGAATTTCGTTCTTGAAATTACCTCAACTACTTGAAAAGTATTGGATACTTGATCATTGACATAATTACAATATATCATAATATAAAACAAGAAAACTCGTAATGATGATAAAAGAATGACATTTCATTTCATATCTTCGATCAATTGGACTGTGGTCGAATAATGAGCGTCGCTTGCCAAGAATTTTTCATATCATTACATGTTTTAAAACTTTGAAAAATTGTCATTTAACTCATAAATCTCATAAAAATATTTTATTTATTATCTTCTTCATCTTCTTCTTTTTCTATACATCACTCGAAAATTAGAGCTAAACACGTAAATATGTATGTCTAAAACATGGACAATAATATAATAACAATTTAAACTTAAACTATCATCAATTCAAAATCCATCAAAAATATTATTATTTAAAATCAATTTGAAATTATTATTTAAATCAATTTAAAACAAACTTTTAACCACCCAAAAAAAAAAATAACTTCATTTTGTAACAATGTCACCGTGACACCCCAAAATTTCATAAACATTGAAGTGTAACCAAAAATTCAATTTTCTTCGTATCAAATGCGGAATAATAAAATAATATTCTTTAATAAAAAATAACTACAATATCCATAAATTTAAACTAAACATGAAAATTGTATCGGTAAGAAAATAACATAATCATTAATTAAATGATGTGTCTTTAAACAAATAAAACTAACTAATAAATTAAAGGAAAAAAAACTTAAATGTTTTTATTTCTTCAACTCCTCTTGGCAGTCTGCATTACCATCTCACCACAATTCCAATTGACCCGAATTAATCTGTAAAATTTTGTGAGATAAGAGTATTTAAAAATACCCAATAAAATACGTGCAGTTTCCATAAAAAATTATATAACAATAAAATAAATATTTCATACCACTCTTCTCTTATGAAATATATCGGTGACCAAGCAACATACTCATCTTAGATTTTCGAAGGATTTCATATCTCTTAATAAAGAACTCGAAGGTTCATTGGCAATTCGTGCATAAGTTATTGAATATAAAAGTATTAGGAAACAAACCATTTGTACAAAAGTATTTTACCTTTATTTTCAAAGTTTGAAAAGAATAAAATCTTGGACGTAAAAGTTCTCCTATTATTTTTCTATACTTTTTCCTCTCCTCTCTCTGTCTCTACCATGGCTCTCTTTATTTTCAGTGGTGAAATGAGAATTCTTGCAGTATTTATAGTTGAGATTCTCAATTGAATGTGTATGCAACTAGAATTGAAAAACGATGTAATATAAGGAATTTGGAAAATACTTGATTTCAAATTAAGATTGCAATTAAACTTTATCAAACTAAGATTACAATTAAACTCTATCAAAATCACAATAAGAATACCATTATCAAATTCAATATTTATTATCTCACACATGGCTACCATAAAAATTTAAATCATAAACTAAGTTTAATTAATTATCATTCATATAATTAAACTTTTCATTTTAAAATAGGACACATGGTCAACATGGACTTGGTTTCAAAAAATAACATTTTAATTGTACTACAATATTGTTTTAATATTAAATAAAAATCACATGTAGTATGAATTAAGAATAATGCTCATGCGACCCCACCCGACACTCATGATGTATAGCATTTCCCATGAATTAAAAGAGGAAAAGAATTTTACTCATTTATTATTGCAAGCCCCACCAACTCTATTAATCTATTATTCTTTTAATCGGACTTAACTTGATGTTGTCTAGTTCAAAATAACTTTTTGTCGTGTTAAAAACTTCTAATTAATTAAGAGCTACAAAAAGAGTCCAATATTTATACACTTCTAACTTGTTATATCAAAATCTAATTATTTGACCCAAAAATAATAAGAATATAAAACATATTTATATATATATAAAAAATATCTAGACCAAATAATTATATTTTATAAAATTGTGGGACGGTGCATGAATCAAGCAAACAAACTTGGAAAAAGAATAAGAATAAATATAGAAAATGAATTTGATGTTTTGGATGTGTTTTTCAAACCATATGTAATATAACTTCCATTATACGAAATGGTGCCAAAATCAAGCCAACTGGGTGTTACAAAACTCAAAACGATACCAGAATTCAAAACTCATATGGGCAAAATTTTGTGAAGGACGATCACCTAGTTCACGTGAAATCTCTCGAGATTGCAGTTTTGAAGTCAAGCGATCGCTCAGGGTGTATTTTTTTTAAAATTTTGTTTTTCGTTTTGTTTCCAATTGTTTTCACGCATGGTTGATCACATAGCTGTTCACTTCAAAATTACACCTCATTATAATTTGAACAATATTCCTAGAGATTAGTATCGTGTGACCTCTTTAATTAAATTGCAAGTTAATTAATTTTAATTTGTCAATGTGTGCCTATTTGTATGATTTTATGTATTAAAATTGAATATCTATTGTGCTTAAACTACAATTCTAAAGTTCAATTTCATCGAGTTAAACTCCTTAATTTTATTTCTTTAAAGTTACTGTTGATACTCAATAGGCATGATCAATGTTTCTCAATTCTATTAATATTATATCCTTGGGGTTAAATTAAGATTTTTAATAAATTTTAATAAAAATTGATGAAATTTAATGTTGAAAAGCTACAAGTTCCATTTTAAAGTCTTTGTCCTCTCTCAAATTAAAATTTTTATTTTCATTCTTCTACTCATTTGAACCACACATTCCAAAGGTCCCTAGAAGTTTTGCTTAGGCATGGGTGACTTTGTCAAAGTTGCTACCCAGTCATGCATTTTGACCATTGGAATTCAAAGAGTACAAACCCTTTTACACGTCTATAGAGATGCTGTTTGTCCCTACTCAATCAGTAATTGTAAAGTAACTTCCATTACTCAATCAGTTATCTCCTTGGGTATTCTTACGTAGACCTAGAATGTCTCCTGGCTGTCTTTGCGTATATATTCACCTGCAATGATAAAAACAACTAACACAAAACTTCTGTCCCAATTGAATCAATTCTTTTGAGGGAAATCACTTTCCGCATGGCTTTCACAGTTTCGAGTACAATGTTGTTTGTCCTTCTGGTTTTATTACCACTCTCAGCCACAGCTCAGCCTTACAGGAATGTTTCTTTGGGTTCATCAATAACTGCAAACAACGAAAATTCCACATGGTTATCACCATCCGGAGAATTTGCTTTTGGCTTCCAACAGATCATTCGTGGAGGTTACTTACTGGCAATCTGGTTCAACAAAATACCCGAAAGAACAATCGTTTGGTCGGCCAATCGCGATAATCTCGTCCAAGAAGGATCAAAAGTTCAACTACTTGCAGATGGAAGGTTTGAACTGAGTGATCCTAGAGGCCAGAGAAAATGGGCTGCTCCTATGTCTCGTGTTGGAGTGGCATATGGAGCCATGCTTGACACTGGTAATTTTATGTTAGCAAACACCAACTCAGTTGTTTCGTGGCAGAGTTTTGATGAGCCAACTGATACATTATTACCAACACAGACACTGAATCAAGATGGCACACTTGTTTCCAGCTTCTCTAAAACAAACTTTTCGAGAGGAAGATTCCTCTTCATATTACAAAACGACGGAAATCTAGTGTCTTACACCAGAAATTTCCCCGAGGACAGTGCAAATTATGCTTATTGGTCAACTCAAACTGTGGGCAGTGGCTTCCAAGTGATCTTCAACCAGTCAGGCTACATCTTTCTGGTTGCCAAAAATGGAAGTTTCCTCAATTATTTGTCTTCAAGCGCGACCTCGACCAGTCAGTTTTACCAGAGAGCAATACTGGAATATGATGGGGTTCTAAGACATTATGTCTACCCTAAGTCTGCTAATTCGGCAGGTGGTAGAGCGACTGGGTGGTCGACTACTGCGGGCTTCATACCTCCGAATATATGCCTGAGTATGGGGATGAGTATAAATAGCAGTGCTTGTGGTTTTAATAGTTTCTGCACATTGGGAACTGATCAAAAACCAAAGTGTGAGTGCCCTCGTGATTACTCTTTCATAGATCCAAATGATAGCATGAGTGGTTGCAAACCAGATTTCGTTCCACAAAGTTGCGATAAAGAGGCACGTGAAACTGACCTTTATAGTTTCGAAGACATGCCCAATGCAGATTGGCCTTTCTCTGATTACGCTTCTTTTCCGCGAGTCACAGAAGATTGGTGTCGACAGGCTTGCCTCGATGATTGTTTTTGTGTTCTTGCGAGATTTTTTGACGGTACTTGTACGAAGAAGAGATATCCTTTCTCTAATGGGAAGGTCGATGTTAGTGTAGAGGGGAAAGCTTTGATAAAAATAAGAAACAGCAATGCAACAGCAGACTCCTCTGGCTCTAAGAAGAGTGAACGATCCATTCCGTTCGTCACTGGATCAGTTTTCTTGGGCAGTTCCATGTTTCTTAATTTGCTCCTACTTTCATCTATCTTCTTGTATGCTTTCTGTTTCCGTCAACGAAAATCAAAGGGGCTTCAACCATGTCAAGTTCTTCCGGGCCTGAACATAAGAAGATTCAGTTTCAAAGAGCTACAAGGAGCAACAAATGGATTCAAGGAGGAATTGGGCAGGGGTGCTTATTCAACAGTGTATGAAGGAATTATTAAGGACGACAATACTGAAACCGTAGTTGCTGTGAAAAAGCTGCATAAGATGGCTACAGAAGGTGAGGAAGAATTTAAAGCGGAAGTAAGCTCAATTAGCAGGACTAATCACAAAAATCTAGTTCAATTGCTGGGATATTGTGATGAGGACCAAAACCGGCTATTGGTATACGAATTCATGAGCAATGGCTCCCTTGCAAACTTTCTGTTTGAAAATTCAATGCCCAACTGGTACAAAAGACTGCAGATTGCATTTGCAATAGCGAGAGGTATTCGCTATTTGCATGAAGAATGTAAAAATCAAATCATACATTGTGACATTAAGCCCAGAAATGTACTCTTAGACGAATCCTTCACGCCAAAAATATCGGACTTTGGATTAGCCAAGCTTTTGAAGCCAGATCAATCGAGAACCACCACGGGAATAAGGGGAACCAAAGGGTACGTCGCTCCAGAATGGTTCAGAAACATGCCGATTACAGTCAAGGTTGATGTTTACAGCTTCGGAATCTTGTTGCTCGAGCTTATCTGTTGCAGAAGAAATTATGAACCTGGGGTTGAGGCTGAGAGTGAAATGATACTTGCTGATTTTGCTTATGATTGTTACAAGGAAGGAACAATGCATTTGTTAGTGGCAAACCACGACGAGGAGGCTTTAAGCGACAAGCGATTTGACAAGTTTGTGATGATAGCAATTTGGTGCATTCAGGAGGATCCAGAATTAAGGCCCAACATGAAGAGAGTGCTGCAACTTATGGAAGGATCTGTTGAAGTCCCCGTCCCTCCAGACCCAGCCTCCTCTACCACTTCAATTTAGATGCAATTTTCCTTTGTAATTTCTAATAATTCGTCTAGTCTTTCTATTTAGCATCGAGTATCCATGTCGCTCATTTTTAATCATGTCTAGTTTTAATAAATTCAGTACACCAATAATTTTCTTTTACCTTCTATTTTTAACCTATTTCCACAAGTTAAATGCATGAGATCTATTTGGGAGTTTTTGAATTAGATCAATACTTTTAAGTGACCATACCCGAGTTTCCCGCCGACATGCATAGATTTTCCAGCAATATCTTTCTTTAACTTTTGTTTTTCATTTGTTCAAAATTATGCTGACAGTTTGAGTACGGATTTTTTAATCTTGAAAGCCACTTCTGCTCGTGTAGAAGATTTTAGGTTCATATCGATTATAGTTTTGTTCGAACGCTCCTCATTTATTTCAAACAAATAGAGTTGCTGAGTGAAAGAAAGAATTAAACCTTTAAAAAGCTTTTTAATTTTAGGTTTAAGAATTTGTGGGAGTATCATTATTTTTTGCAAATTGCAATTTAAGTTCGGATTCGCCCCACGGATTTGTTAGAATACGTCGCTCAATGTAAAATTAGATTCTCAATAGAGTACTCATATAAGGTCACAAAAATTTCATATGAATTACAAAAAGATAGAAAGTCTTCGTACAAATTTTAGAAGAGGATATTTTATAAACATAAATGCGAAATTTTGTTATTTGGTTCCTATGTGATTGAGGTGTTACGTCTATAGGAACAAAAGTCGAAGACACTTACTTGTAACCTTGAGCACTAAAGAAAGTGGCTTTTATGAGACATCGTAAATTCCATCAAGCTTGAATTATTTTTTGAGTTAAATGGTAACTTAATTAATTTTTAACTTATCAATATTTGTCTGTTTGTATGATTTTCATAATGCAGTGTTGGATTCCTAGTATTGCATGAACTTTAATACAATTCCTAAGTTAATTTCCTCAACTTTGTTTTTCTTTAAAGTTATATTGTATGGCAAAATCAGTAACTTGTACCTTTATTTATTTAGCAGAGAATAGTCTTAGTAGGAACTTTCTTTTTCATTAGTAAAGACACTCCAACTGCAACGATAGTGAGGACGACGGGTCAATGAAAAAAAGTCATATTTGTTGATTTTTCTTCCAATACACGATTGGTTGTCTCCTTGGGTCATCTTACCTGCAATGATAGAACCAACTAATACAAAACTTTTGTTTCAATTGAATCAATTCTTTTGAGGGAATTACACTTTCCACATGGTTTTGCCGGTTTCAAGTTTAATATTGTTTGTCCTGCTGTTTCTGTTACCACAGTAAGTCACTGCCCAGCCTTACACTAATGTTACTTTGGGTTCATCAATAACTGCAAAAAATGAAAATTCCATATGGTTATTGTTAAGATTTGAAGTTTCATCTTAAAATGTCAACCTTATTAAGTAGAGTAACACAATTCTTTATAAACTGGTTTATGTTTACATTAATGATGGTAAAAAAATCCATCCCGCCCCATTCAAAACCCATCCCGACGGGGCGGAACGGGGAGGGGTGCCCTGTCCTGAAGTGCCCCGAACCCGTCCGTGAAGAATAACATTTAAATTTTTGTTCAAATTGGTGAAATATACGGGGACCAGTCATAAGGACACCCTCCGACTACTATTAACTTAATGAAATGCGGACAATTTTAATTGATTAATATCCTCATGAGTGACCCCTACAATGCCTTGATAAAAAAAGTTATCATTAACTGTGAGGCACAGGACCACCTACAGAAATTTGAGTAGTAAAAACCCAACAAAATTTAAAGAATGTAGATGCAACTTTTAACTTATAATATATCCTCGTTTGGCCCGCATTATTATTCCCTTAAAATGAAAAATATGATCATTATTCATCACATCAACATTTAAATTCAAATTTTTTATCTTTTGTGTGGACCCCAATAACAACTATATTTTTCATTCTCATTTTTTTTTAAAAGTTGGCTCAAATAATAAATTAAAGCCTTGTTTAATCTATATTATTATCTCATTAAAATAAAAAAATATGATCGTTATTCATCACATCAACATTTAAATTCAAATTTTCTATCTCTTGTGTGGGCCCCAATAATGACTATATTTTTCATTCTCATTCTACAATAATTTGGTCCAAACTCGTCCGTGAGGGGGGCTTTGATACCATGTTAAGAATTGAGGTTTCATCTTAAAAAGTCAACTTTGTTAAGAGGAGTAGTCCAAACTCTTATAAATTGGTTTATATTTTTATCATTATTTAATGTGGGATTTATATCCCTTAACATCTGATGCAAGCGGGAATTCAGCACTGTCCCCCCCGCCTACTTATTACTATGTCAATGAGGTATGGACTTACCTCCTATTTTGCTTACAATTGATCTTGCTTCCTTGTTTACAAAGAATCATTCTTATAAATAAATTTAATGTTTGGAATGAAACAGCATTGAACAAAAAATTATTGAAATTAAAGTATTTGTCGTCTTGTTTCTTGTCACTTATTTTAGCCCTCATAGTGAAGTATAGGTATATGAATAAATAGTTGAGTATTTATAAACACGAGTCACGTATAAATTATTATATTATGTTAGGATTCGTTTGATAGATAAAGGTGGAAAGGAATTCCAATTCCATGTTATTTGGAAAATAAAAACTCGCCAAATACATAGGAATTCGTTTTCTATAAAAATAAAAAATGTAGTTTAAAGTGATTGTACCTTGAAATTCAGTATCTATTTCCACGTTACAATCAAACGGTCATAATGAAATTCGTTTTCCTCGGATATGACATTTTTTATAAAACAAAATGTGACGGCAAACAAGGCCTTAGTGTACTGTCAGGTGTGGAGTGATAAAGTATTTGTATAAAATTCAAATTAACTATAATCATTTGGAAGAGTATTATGCGAAAGTCCATAATTTATGGAAGTAATGGTGTGTTTGATAGCCTAGAAAATTAGGTAGAAAAAGAAAATGTTTTTCAACTTTAGCCAATTAGAAAGAAATGTGCGTTAACAGTGTGGAAAGGAAGAAAGAAAGGGAAGGGGAAAAGGAATGTATGGCCCAAAAGTTTGATTGCAAAAGTTTTCTTGGCTTTTGTTTATCCTACCTTTTCTAGGTACAACCATTTTATGTACATTTTATTGATTTTGTTTTCCCACCAATTAGGTGGAAAAGCAATTTTCATCCTTTTTTTTTTTTTATTTAAACAATGGCAACAAATTTTATCAACTATTGCAAAAAGAATTTTCACTTTTGTTGACAATTTCTATGCAAAACAAAGTCAAACGAATATGTAAGATAAACATATGGAATTTAGAAATTGATTTCTTGTAACACGTTCAAACAGATGTATCCGTTCAGCTCTTATATTCACGTCTCCAATTTTATTTTAAACACTTTAAAAAGTTGGTATTCCAACTAAGAATAATAAAATATAAGGTGTATCTATATTAAACACCCCCACATTCCAAAATTATAATAATTCATTACCAAATAGTTCTCAATCTCCATATATCACAATATAACATTATCTTTATAGTCGGCTAAGAGTGATAAACCATAGATGCGTATATGTACACATCACATATGTAGATCACTATATTAAATTATAAATTACCATTATAATGGTCATCGAGTTTATGTCAATGGTCATGAATGTTAATAATTAGGGTTCCATCTTAAAAGGTCAACCTTATTAAGAGGAGTAACACAATCCTTTATAAGTTGGTTTATGTTTACATTTTTATTTGATGTGGAATTCTATCTCTTAATAGGCCCCCACAAGATGGTGGCTCGTTAGAGCAGACCAATCTTGAAATTCGTATGCTCACTTTTGGAGTATTAACCAGATCGAATTGCTCGTTGGAGCTTAATGGACTCTGATACCAAGTTAAGAATTGAGGTTCCATCTTAAAATGTCAACTTTATTAAGAGAAGTAACCAAATCCTTTATAATTTGGTTTATATTTATATCTTTATTCGATGTGAGATTCTATCCCTTAATAATGAATATATAACACACATATATCAAAAAAATTTAATACCTGCTAACTTAATGAATTACTTCTTCACAGTGAAATTAATATTAGGATGATAGTATAAATATCAAGGACAACTATCTAATTGTCAAGCCATATGTTAAGTAATGGAATTTTAAAGCAAGTTCAAGTTATGCGATAGTACCATATCATCAGGAACTTAGCAAAAAGTGCACCTCCCACCGCATTGAGTGGAGAGAATTTGCCAATATATAATATAGAGTGAATGGTAATGAGATAAGAGAAAAGCAGCATATAGAGAGAAGAAAGAATTGAGAGAATGGTTAGAGAAAGTGGAATGAATGTATTGTGTATGTGAGAGAGAGTGGAGTGGAGGTATGAAAAAAGTTGTGTAGAGACATTGGGTGTGTAATTCCATTGTGTTGTATATTTTGTGAATGAAATAATATTTCCTTCGAGGTTTTAACTCAAAAATATTTGCATATATTGTTGTTGCCATTTGTTATTTCCCTGTTGCATTCATTGGATATCATACATTTGGTAATATAGTAGATAGCAGTATTCTTCTTTCACGTGAAAAACCCAACTAGCTTGTTGCAATGGCAAACATGTTATTCATGTAATTGGAAGCTATCGGGTGAATTTTTTTTTTTTTATTCGAACATTTCTTGTTCCAAGTTATTCGCCTAGTTATATATATATATACATATATATAGAAACTTAGGCCCCAGGCACAGCGAGGAGAAGACGCTCGAGCGCCAACAATGGAAGCCCACCGCCCTTGTAGTGCTTGAGTTCCACTCAAGCGTTCTTAATTTTTGACCCCACAGTAGAAAATGTCTGGGTTCGCCCCTGTGACAAAAATCCACTTTCCACATAGTTTTTTCCTGTTTCAAGTCTAATGTTGTTTGTCCTGCTGTTTCTGTTACCACATTCAGCAACTGCCCAGCCTTACAGGAATGTTACTTTGGGTTCATCAATTACTGCACACAATGCAAATTCCACATGGTTATCACCATAAGGAGAATGTGCTTTTGGCTTCAAGCAGATCTGAAATGCCGAGAAATAAACAAACAAACAAGTAATTAATCTCAGGAAGGAAATTTTGTTGTGTGTAAAACAATTGGAAATCCACCCATGCAGTAACTCTAAAAAAGGAAATTATAAAAGGTTCTAAAATTTTAACAGAATCAAATAAAAATTGAAGCATAATAATAATAAGTATATTAACAAATAACAACTGCCATGAATTATTATTACACAAACTACTCACTCCACTTTAGACTATTGTAAAGTTATGTGATTTGTGTAATAAATTATCAACTATAAGCATGAGTCCAATCATATAAATATGAGAATAGAGTTAGAAAAGATGGCCTAAAAGTGTCACTATAAAACATTGTCTGGCACTAACATTTATAGCTCGCAACCGATTTTCCTTCTATGAGCACGGGGAGTGAAAGATCAAACCCTTATCAATTGCCAAAATATAAAAGAAGAAAATATGAAATGACTAGATAGTAATTTTCAAGTGTTTGTTATGTTGTGTGTAAAAAAATGGGAAATCCACCCCCTTTATAGTAGAAAAATATTCAACACTCATAATGAAAATAAATCAAATTAAATATAAGTTACAAATATCATAATGAGATTAATTTTGTATTGAATCTAAAAATTAAAATAAAAAACTGAAAAATTAAAATACATGAAACTGAAATTTTAATTTTCAATTTGAAAGTTTTTAAACTTATTTTCAACGTCCACTACAAAAAATATGACCTCCAGCGACCAATAAATTTGGTCGGTAAAGATCTTTTACGATCACAAAACTGTGGTCGCTTAATGGTCGCTAATTCATGAACATCTTCAGCGACCAAACCTAGTCATTCAGCGACCAAATGGTGGTCGGTGAAAGGGCTTGGTTGAGGGTTAAAAAATGGGGTAATTTTCATCTTTTTGAGACCAAATGTTGGTCGGTAAATGAATTTAGTAAAAAAAAAAATATTTCAGCAAACAAACAATGGTCGGTAAAGGGCTTGATTTGGGGTAAAAAGTTGGTTAGTGACATCCATTTGCGGCCAAATGTTGGTCGGTAAAACAAATATCATATATCAGCGACCAATATTTGGTTGTTATAACCCATTAATAATTTTTCAATTAATTAATATAATGAAGAATTAACGAGAGAAAATAACAAAAATAAAGAAATTCACAACATACATACAATAGTAACTACGAAAGAATAATTGTCATTGCATATAAAAGAATTATTAATAGTCATTACATAAATTTAAATATCCTATATTTAACCACAAAATGTGCCATATGCACCGTAACTTAAGTTGTCATGTATCTTAGTTACAAATGTATCCAAGACTTTAAGCCTTCTATACATACTATATCTTGCATCATGAGCATCCCGTGGATCACTTAACTCACATGAAACACCAGTCACTTTATTTTTTTTCGGTGGAAGGAAGGTGGTACCTCCGAGATTTTATTAATATGTCATCACTTATGACAAAGAATACCGTGATTACAACTGAAAAGAGGTAAAGTAATAAATGGGGGAGTACTACTTCCATTACATTAAAAGTAAAGTAAAGCAGTAAAAACGAAGTACTACTTCCCTTACAATAAAAGTAAAGTAAAGTAATAAAAAAGAAAGTACTACTTCCCTTACAAGAAGTGCAAATGTGAGCAAAAATAAAAGTAAAGGCGGATACTAAGAATTAAGCTCTAATGTTGGGCATACCATATTTGTCAACCTGAACGATCGCCCTGATATGTCGTGGTAAGTCGGTTGGTCCATATTCCTGGTATTTACAATGATGCTAGCCTTCGGTAGCAAGTGCATCTGCAAATTGGTTTCCCTCTCTGAAGATGTGGGAAACCATATCTCTGTCAAAGGAAATGATATCAACAATCTATCTAAGAGTCCCTTGGATAGGCCACGGTCTGCCACCTCTTGTGATGCAGTGAATGGCAACAGTCGAGTCAGCCTCAACCCAAATATTTGACAAACCAAGATCTCTAGCCAAAAGTATCCCATCACGAATAGCCCTAAGTTCTGCCTCTAATATCATACATTGTTCATATGAAGCTGAGAAGGCCCTGATGCATTTGCCTGCGTAATCCCTTATGATGCCTCCCCCACTCGAAAACCCATCATTGACACAACCATCGGGGTTGATCTTGACATATCCAAATCTTGGAGTGCGCCACCAAACTATGATAGGGAAAGGAGATGGGGGGAGTCAAAGAAATATCAAGAAATTTAGCAAGCTGCATGTCATTACGCCAATATAACGGTCGGAGAAGTCCTCCAAANACATTGTTCATATGAAGCTGAGAAGGCCCTGATGCATTTGCCTGCGTAATCCCTTATGATGCCTCCCCCACTCGAAAACCCATCATTGACACAACCATCGGGGTTGATCTTGACATATCCAAATCTTGGAGTGCGCCACCAAACTATGATAGGGAAAGGAGATGGGGGGAGTCAAAGAAATATCAAGAAATTTAGCAAGCTGCATGTCATTACGCCAATATAACGGTCGGAGAAGTCCTCCAAACCATGATAGGGAAAGGAGACAGGGGGAGAGTCAAAGAAATATCAAGAAATTTAGCAAGCTGCATGTCATTACGCCAATGTAACAGTCGGAGAAGTCTACAAATATAGAGGAAGGATACCATACGGTAAACTCTCCATATAATACGTCTTGAACTCATACGTATGCTCTCATGCTTGGCATTATTCCTCTCAGTC
>CAIGRQ010294686.1:0-12707 GCA_903798375.1 Fraxinus sp. D2006-0159
TGACTCGTTAAATGTGTGATTTATGACTAGATTTATGGCCAATAAATAATTTGTGATTTATTATATGTGTGATTTGCAACCAAATACATGATTGTAACCAATTAATTGGATAACTAGTGATTAATAAATTATCTGTGACTCGTTATATGATGATTTGTGACTAAAAGTCATTATTGTGACCTACAAATTATGTTTTTATGACCGCAACGTTTTGTGGGTTGTGATTGTATACGATCGTGACCATAAACATTTGTGTTATTGTAACCATAAATTTAGGTTACAAAATTGTATCAGAAGTCCCAAAAAAAAATATGATCTGATTCTTGAAAGATTTCATCAAGTTTCTTAAATTTGAAAGTGTATCTTAAAAGTATGATAATTACATATTTTTTTCATATAAAAACTATCATCGAGGATTGAAATAGAACATGAAATCGTAATCACTCAAGAAGTGAGAGGAGCTAGGTCTCTGACCACGTACCTGTTAAAAAATGAGTCGGCGACTCATGATAGTGACTTGGTTAAAGGAACCTATCGAAAAAAAAAAAAACATATTAACCCAAATTTAATTTTTTTTAGTCGAGTCTTGGATCCACACTACCCCTTACTATAAATTTGGCTCCTAAGAACGCTCAAATTGACGTATGGTTGATTATAACCTTGAAGTTTTGATTATAACAAACAACTTAATCTTGTTTACTAACAATTGAATTTAAAGTAATTATAGTCTTCAAAACATCCAATGGTAATTTGATCGATCGTCGTCAAAAGATCAAAATCAAGACTATTAGAATTCGAACTCATGAAGAAGGTCGAGATTGAAGTCATCCAAGCATTCAAGACGATAGCTTAAAAGACAAACATCAGAGAAAGATCCATAACTTCAGAGCTAAACTTCAAAACAAGATCAAAAACTTGATTTCTTAGATAAAGTGTAAAGGTACTAACACTTTGGTATTTGACAACGAATATTTAAGTTCAAAATCCTTCTATGCATTAAAAACAATTTTTTGTATTAAAAGTTATTCTAATGCAATGTTTCGATCAAATATAAAAATGACTTTTAAAATGATATTTGAACAAAAATATATTTTATCTTGAAAAGTTAGTTAAAAATACTTTCCAAAAGTCAATACCCTTCAAAACCTTTGAATCGGATCAAACGAGGCCAAAACGTAAAAGGATCGAAACTATCGAGAGATGCGGTCGATCGGAGGCAGTCACCCGACTAAAAGAGGCAATCGATAGGAAGTTTCCAACGGTCCAAGATTTGACCGTTCTGACCTCTGACTTTTACTGTACAAGCGGCTATATTTGTCATTCAGACAAGATATAATCAATCGGAAGAGTTGTCCGAACTCACGAAATTGTTTGGCGTTTTGAAATCTATAAATATGCTCACTTTTCCATTCTTCAAGATACTTCATAGAGCATCAAAGTGATATATATTTTGAGAGATTTCTTTAAGTCTACATTTGCATTCATTTCATTTATTTTTTCATATAAGAATTTTGATTGATTCAAACTCTCATCATCTTCATCAAAGTTTTCATCTCTCTTTTTTGTACTTAACTTATTTCTATTTCTCATAAAAGAGAGATATATTTTGAAGAAGATTTTTGAACTTACATTGCATATATTTCTTCTACTTCTTTATATTGAAAACTTTGATTGAATGAAACAAATTTGTAATTCATCATATTCATCAAAGTTTCTCATTTTTCTCATAATACTTAATTTATTACATTCATTTATTAAAAGAGAGATCTATTTTGAGAAGATTTTTTAACTAACATTGCATTTATTGTTAGTCACTGAAGTATTATTCATTGCACTTATTGTTATTGCATTCATCTATTACTTGGGCTATTATTTATTGTTATTCATTGAAGTGTTAGCATCTCTTAATATATAATTCATTTGTATCATTTATTAAGAAAGAGTTTTCATTGTAAAATTATTTATTCTAAACTTGTTGGTAGTATTGAGGTCCCGTGAAAGCTCAATAGTATAAGGATCGGTACTTAATGTTGTAAGTTATCGTGTGGGTCATGTTAAAGTCCAGTAAAACTCAATAGTTTGGATTATATTGAGATCCTGTGAAGCTTAATATTGTATAAGGATTAGTGATTCATGTTTATAAGTCACCAAAATCATTGTAAAGGGTTTGATTGCACTATAAGTAAATCAATATAGTGAAAAGACATTGTTCATGCCGGACGCGATCATTGCTTTTAATCGAACCTCCACAATTATATCGGTTGCATCATCTCTTCATTTTTACTTATCGTTTTTGTATTTGTGTTTATTAGTTAGATTAATCTATTTAGTCTTTACTGCTTGAATTTATATCAACTCTTCGAAAAAGTTTTAAAAATCAATTTATCTCCTCTTGGTTAGTTATTCTTGGACTGTCAACTCAAAATCCCCCAAAAGGAAAAATCTAGTCAAAATTCAAAAAAAAAAAAAAAAAACTTGACCATTAACTTTGGAAAATAGATTGTGTTTTTTGAAGTCAACAATATGCATAAAATTACAAGGATGTTCAATGGTCAGCCGTGAGACAACAATTCGCAAAAATTGGGTACTATTTTGATAGTGTTGGGAGTGTTTCCTCGCAAATCTTTCACTCTTGAGTGATCAATATTGCGAAGGAAATTCTATCACTAAATACTTCCAAAAATTTACCAAAATGGAAAAATGGAAAATTCCCTTTTAAAATATGCTTTTGGAATCAATTTGAGATCGAAAATTGGACTCCTTTGTGATGTACCGCAAAGGTGGTGATAAGGTTTTTAGAGAAAATTCAACTTGTCCCTACCAAAATTGCAAGGATACGCGAGGAAATTATTTTATGGTAAAAGTGAGGATTTATATTCCAAAAAAAAAAAAAAACACTATAATATACTTATAAAAAAAAATATTTTGATATTTCCAATGGTATTATAATTATTCGTTCTTTAATAAGGTGACTTTCACTGAGTTGTCCACCACATTTGTCATTTTCTAATGCACAGCTAGGTTTTAACGTTATTGCACATATTTCATTTACCATCAGAAATTTGTCTTGACAAATATAAAAGTCCAATTTTGAACAATTCCCACAAAATTTACCCGTCCAAAACATGGAAATTGGGAAGTAAAATTCCATCCTTGCAAGTCAAAAATTGTAATCAGGCTGATCAATTTGACCTTTTAATGTATTTAACCCAAACAAACATTCCAATGACAAATCTAAATAAAATCTGATACATCCATTGACTCTACGAAATTTATGATTTGGAATATATATATATTTATTTGAATGCGCATTGGGTAAATCTCGCTCCATGTGCAATAGCTCGCAAACCACACATGAGAAATAAATCACACTAGACAAGTCTTGTGCGACGAGCTCGATCGAGGAAGTGTTGACAAGGAATTAGAACTCGTGACCTTTGATTTCCTTGTTCACCCACTCCATCAATTCGACTACCCCGAATGGGTAATTTGAAATATATTTGAAATAAGAATGTGTAAGCAAAACGCGTATTGTATTATATATTATTAACAGTAGAGAATATATATTGGTGGATAGATTGGAATAATTATTTAAGATGATTTAATTATTAAAATTGACCAAAACTGTCATGAATTATTTCAATTTTTATATGAACTCAAAGCTTCAACTTTTGTTGTACCAAACATACGTAGCCTCCATTAAACCCCACAACTTCCCTTTTTTTAATAATTTATAAATTGTGATCTCACAAATTAGGTATAGATGAAAGGCATACTTGGTGACTAAAGCGCGGATTGCGTCGTTTTCTTTATAACAAAGCATTTGTCGAGAATAATTTGGAGAGGGGAATTTTTTGCATTAAATTGAAATTTAAAATTTGAAACTCGTGAGGTAAAATTTTCAACTTCTTTACGTAACGATATGACAATTAAGAGAATAAAAAAAAAAATATTATGACCTGATTTTGAAGAGGTCATATACTAAGCCACTACAAGACAAATGTGAAATTTTGATCCTTTTAAATTTAGCATCATTTTGTTTTAAAATATCAATATATATGCGACACTAACGTGACATTAAATGAAAATTATATTTCATCGAACCTATCATTTGATTATATATTTCGTCGAATCTATCTTTCAGCATCACATAGAATAATCTTATATTAGGTATTGAATAATTTTTTTTTTAATTTGTTGTACTTGTATATTATTGTATTTGGTATTCAGTTTCACACGTAGGAATTTAAATTTTAATTAAATATGTTTAGTATTATATGAAAACATCCTTGAAAAATTTAACACGAGATTAGAAAGATTCAAAGATACATCCAGATTTGATCAAATTTCTGCTTTATGCTTTTTTAACTTTCTACTTTGACAAATGGGTCCATCCCCCTTTTTATTTTTGTCAGATCAAGACAATAATTAAAGCCTTGTTTTATAATGAACAAGAAATTGTAATTACAGAGGAATTAGATATTCATCTCTGTCAAAGGAAAGACAGAAGGAAAGAGTTCCATATGTACTAACAAAGAAAATTCGTTTACACACATCTCCGTGTGTATTAGATCAGCAGATGGGCGAATGTTAGAGAGAGATGCGAAGCCTTGTTTGGAAAATGATAAACACTATCAAGAACCAGCACCACCACTTTTGGAGTTTCTTGATTTTATTCACTGTGTTTTCAGTTTTCGCCACTGCCATTGATCTGATTACTCCAACCCAAGTTCTCGCCGGAGATGAAACCTTAGCGTCTATAGGGGAAGAATTTGAATTGGGCTTCTTTAATCCTGCAGAATCAAGGAACTGGTACATCGGAATCTGGTACAAGAATATTAAAGAAAAAACTATTGTTTGGGTCGCAAATAGAGATTCACCTGTAGGAAACTCTTCAGGGCTGTTGAAAATTGGGGAAGACGGAAATCTTGTTCTTTTGGATGAAAATGGAAAATCTGTATGGTCAACAACTCATTCCAGGGCAGAAAATACTGTAGCCGAATTGCTGGAAACTGGAAATTTCATTCTCCGGCAGGAAAATGATCCCGACCCGAAAAATTATTTATGGCAAAGCTTTGATTATCCTACAGACACATTGCTGCCAGGGATGAAACTTGGATGGGATTCAAAAACAGGCCTGAACAGATTTTTAACATCTTGGAAAAACGCTGGTGATCCAGGTACTGGTGACTACAGTTTCAAGCTCAACATCAGTGGTTTCCCAGAATGTTTTTTGACGAAGAAACAGTCTATTGTTTACCGGAGTGGTCCCTGGAATGGCCTGAGATTTAGCGGCGTGCCGGAAATGAAGGCTAGTCCGATTTTTACATTTGAGTTTGTGATGGATCAAAATGAGGTGTACTATGGATTTGAATTGCATAACAAGTCTGTTTATTCAAGATTGGTTATTCAAAATTCAGATTCCGGTGCACTTCAACGATTTACATGGATTCCAACGAGCAAAATCTGGAATCCATTCTGGTATGCACCGAGAGATCAATGTGATGACTATAGAGAATGTGGGGAGTATGGCATATGTGATACTAATGCTTCGCCGGTATGCAAGTGTATGAAGGGGTTCGTGCCTAGGAATCCACAGGCTTGGAGTTTGAGGGATGGTTCCGATGGGTGTATTCGGACTAATAAATTGGATTGTTCGAATGACGGGTTTTTGACGTTTAAAAATATGAAATTGCCTCAAAGTTCGAGAGCATTTGTTGACACGAGAATGAGTCCAGATCAGTGCCAAGATTTGTGCCGGAAAAATTGTTCTTGCCAGGCTTATTCCGATGCAAATATTACCGATGGTGGCTCGGGATGTGTAATTTGGACGACGGCTCTTGTTGATATGAGGCAATATGCAGCGGCGGAGGGTGGCCAAGATCTTCACGTTCGGGCAGCGGCTTCTGTTTTAGGTAAGTAATTCAATATAACTTTTATTTACAATCATAATTATGGAGGTTTTTAATTTCTTTTAGAATTATGTTGCTGGACTTAGTGCAGGGTAGTTGGGCACATTGAAATTACGTTAATACTATTCCTTAGTTTTTCACATGCTTTGAAAATTTCTCAACTATGTAAAATAGGTTTTTAAAGATGAAGTTAATGAAACACTCCTTACATAGATTTAGACATGGACTCCTACTCCATTAACTTTTTGGGTGCAATCCCGGCTTAACTTCTATGAAGTGGCATTAAGCTCTTGTTTGATAAATATTAAAATCGAGTTTTTTGTAAATTTTGATAAAAGTTGATAAAATGTGTGGTTGAAAAGTCGTAGTCCTATAAAATTTGTGGTTAAAATTAATTATTGACTTTTAACTTAAAATTTTAATTAGATTTTTATCCAAATTAGGGTTAAATTCTAGAGTGAATTGCCTATTTGATCACTAAACTGAACTTTCAACCATGCTTCCATAGAGTAATTGAACTTTCAAAATCATTCAAATCATCACTGAACTTTACAAAAGGTTTCCACAAGGTCACTGAACTTTAAAAATCACCCCATTTATCACTGAACTTTGCAAAATATTTCTTAGTGGTCACTAATTAAATGATCTCGTAAGAAACCTTGTGTAAAGTTTAGTGATCCCGTGAAAACATTTTGCAAAGTTCGGTGATGAATGTGATGATTTTTAAAGTTCAGTAACCTCGTGAAAACATTTTGCAAAATTCAGCGGTAATTTAGATGATTTTGAAAATTCAGTGACTAAATAGACAATTCACTCCTAAATTCTACCTTCAAAACTTTATTTGATTAAATTAAATGAACTACCAATCTAAGACATCTAAAAAATCTTGTTAACATAAAAAAGTTTCGATTTTGAATTTTAAAGTAAAGACCCCCCACCCCCACCCTACCCTTCTAAAACATGAATCACGCAATTAATGAGGGCTTGAAAATTCAAAGTTGTTGAACTGTGGGACCAATGACAAACATTACATAAATTGTTTGATGTGAACAATTCTTAGGCCGGCGATTTGGGCCCGTGATTCTGCTGTAAATTCCAAAGTCCTTAGACCGAAATTATTGACTTGGTAGGTTTTGGTTGGGCCACACCCTATCTCATTTTAAAAATGTTATTCCCGTTTGTTTTATTTTTCACACGGTTTAATAAATCTTATTTGAACAAAATAAATATTTTTAATAAAAAAACAAGACTATATAAAATAGACAAAAAAATAAGAAAAACAAACTTATATAAATGGGACGGAGGGAGTACTTGTAAACTCTTTCTTGATGATTGACATTGTGCGTGTTGGCAAGTGTTGATTCGATGGAAAAATTGTCAAATTTTTAAACTGTCCAATGATGTTTTTTCATATGGTAGAATATAAAAAATGATTAAATAATAATGTACATATAAGCATGATTGGTCTCATTTGGGCAGGAATATAATTCTTGGGCCCTACTAAGTCTTATACTTTCTACTTTTTCTTTTCAAATTCAAAAATTCTAGCAATTTCGGTATAAAAAGTTAAAAGACTAGTAAGCCCTTGACATGGATTATTTTGTTCTCTTGTCCATTTCGTTTCGGACAAAGATACCTCGTCAAGATTTTTCTTTAGGAAGATGAACAAGCTTAGACAAAACATCAATTCAATTGGTACAAATGTGCAGTTAGATATTATGACTAATATTCTGAAACGAGGTTGGACATGTAACCGTAAAAATCAATATTAAACGTATAAGAATATCTCCAAAAGACTCTTTATAAATAAATAATATCTTATTTATTATAGAGAATATCTTTACATTTAGAGAGTCAAAATTTTTATACAATCCAACAAACTCTCTATTTGACTCTTCATTTTGCTATTTTCAAAAAACATTTATTGATTTTTTTTCATATTTTATTTAACATAATTTTTTATATATTAATTGAACAATCAATTTAAATGTGGTTTAAACAGTTTAAGAAGTATTGAAATATGTGATTTAGAGGGTGTTTAGTTGTGATTAAAATTACATTTTTAGTAGATTGTAATAGAAGTTTTTGAAATGTGTGATTGAAAAGCTGTGGGACTCATGAAAGATGTGGTTAATATTGATTGTTTGACTTTGAATTAGATTAAAATCTAATTTTAATCCGTACAAAACATGACCTTATTAAATACAATCATTGTATGAGAATAGTCAATAGAGAGTGAGGTTGGCTCTCTAAGCCCCTGTTTGGTATACATTGAAATTTTCATTTTCATTCTTCTACTTATTTTCAACCACATATTCTTCAATAAAATAATATTTTCCATCACATCAAAAACTTTTCCTTCTTTTTCAACCACACATTCTCCATCAATCTACTATTCCAGAATACATTCTTCCAAAATAATGTGGCTCAAACACACCCTAAAGTTGAATTGGGCATGGGAATCTACTTGTTCGATTAGATGCTTAATCTAAAAATAGCAAAATGTACAATAGAAATATTATGCCTATGTTTGGTACACATTAAAATTTTCATTTTCATTCTTCTACTCATTTTCAACCACACATTCTTCAATAAAATAATATTTTCCATCACATCAAAAACTTTTCCTTCTTTTTCAACCACACATTCTCCATCAATCTACTATTTCAGAATACATTCTTCCAAAATAATGTGGCTCAAACATACCCTAAATTTGATAAGTAAAATCCACTATCTATTTTGAAAATAGTCTATTTTTTTATAACCGTAGATATCTAGACCAGCTTGCGCGCACCTCAGTGACCCTAAGGGGACTCGAACTGGTGATCATTGGGGAGCAAATTCAAGATCTGACCAATTGAGCAACCTCTCAGAATTAAAACAATTAGTTCTTCACAGTTGGAGTTGTAGAGTACTTTCTATTGAAACTCATTTTTAAACATTGACTTTCTAAAATAAAAAATATTTTGTATTTAAAGAGTTTTGAAGATGTTCTAAGGACCTTACATATGGCATGGTGAAGTTGTAATTCTCCAACGGAGCCACAAATTTATGTTGTAAGAACGTAAATGAACTTGGAACAAAAATTTCAAAACGTAAGATTATTGAAAAAGGGTAACACAATAAGAGAGCATATTGAAGGTTTAAAGTGATTGAACTCGAAACATTTCATAGCTAATTAAATTTTTTTTCTGAGAATGCTAGTCCATAACACTATTACAATATATTCAACAAAATTGATACTAGCGTAAGAAGCAAGGAGCAACTTCTGATTACATTATCATTTTATTTTTTAGAACATGCAGGAGCGACAGGAAATGATTCAAATAAGACACATAAAATTATCAAGGTTTCTAGCATTACGGTTGGCATTGGCGTTGTTCTGGCTGGATTCTGCATTTTCTTCGTCTGGAAGAGGATGAAATCGCGTACTGAGTTAGGAAATAGGACGGAGTATAGAGGTGATGATTAATGAAATGCATAATATTTTGATTAATATGCATATTTATACAAGTATATTATATCGTGCATTGAATGTATACCTTGTAAATAAAACAGGTTCAAGGGAAAGAAGTCAAGATTTTCTGATGAACGCAGCTATCCTCAGCAAAAGAGACTTTTCTGGTGAAAGTACAGTGGATGAAGTGGATTTACCATTATATGATTTCAGTACCATAGTAATGGCTACTGATAAATTTTCCGATGCTAATAAGCTTGGACAAGGTGGTTTTGGCTGTGTTTATAAGGTAAATCTTAATAACAAAATGTATCGATACAATGATGTATAATGGCACGTGGCAAAATGTTCCTTTTTGAGATAATTTTTCGTACGTTCTTTGAACATTAGGGTATATTGGTGGAAGGCCAGGAAATAGCAGTGAAGAGGCTTTCGAAAAATTCTGGCCAAGGAATAGAGGAATTTAAAAATGAGATGAAGTTGATTGCAAGACTTCAGCACAGAAATCTTGTTCGTTTGCTCGGTTGCTGCATTGATATGGAGGAGAAGATGTTGGTATACGAGTACATGGAAAACAAAAGCCTGGATTCAGTTTTGTTCAGTGAGTCCTTTTGATCTTCGTTGTTATATAAAAATTAATTTATAAAATAGCAGTTCAGTTTAGTATTGATGGCACTTGCTAAATGTTTCTTTGACAGAGAAAGAGAAAAGCTCATTGCTCGACTGGAAAAGGAGGTTCAACATCATATGTGGGATTGCAAGAGGGCTTCTCTATCTTCATCAAGATTCAAGATTCAGAATTATCCATAGAGATCTCAAAGCGAGCAACATTCTCTTGGATAAAGAGATGAACCCGAAAATATCAGATTTTGGCATGGCAAGAATTTTTGGAGGAGATCAGACAGAAGCGAATACAAAAAGAGTAGTCGGAACATAGTGAGCACTAAATAATTTTTCCTGATAGTAAAAAGGTTCATTTAAAGCTTCGATTTTCACTGATAACAATTCATTTTTTGCAGTGGTTACATGTCGCCTGAATATGCAATGGATGGCCTATTCTCTATGAAATCGGATGTTTTCAGTTTCGGAGTTCTAGTATTAGAAATAGTAAGTGGCAAGAAGAACAGAGGATTTTATCATACAAATAACCATCTTAATCTTCTTGCGCATGTAAGTACAAACAAGTTTACCGCATTATTTCTTGCAATATACATTTAGGATAATTCTATGTGTACTCCATCCTTTACTACAAGGATGACTANAGTTTCGGAGTTCTAGTATTAGAAATAGTAAGTGGCAAGAAGAACAGAGGATTTTATCATACAAATAACCATCTTAATCTTCTTGCGCATGTAAGTACAAACAAGTTTACCGCATTATTTCTTGCAATATACATTTAGGATAATTCTATGTGTACTCCATCCTTTACTACAAGGATGACTACCCCCCTATTATCCTTGTAGTAAAGGATGGAGTACACCAAGCATAGTCCATACATTTATTACAATCCCGAGTTAACAAATTCCTTTACATGACCACAAACTAACGAAGAAACTGATCGAAATGCTGCAGGCATGGAGGCTATGGAAAGAAGGAAGAGGTATGGAACTAATGGATTCAGCATCTGGTGAATCATATTCCCCAAGTGAGGTATTGAGGTGCATACAAGTCGGCCTCTTGTGCGTGCAGGAACAAGCCGAAGATAGACCTAACATGGACACTGTAGTCTTGATGTTAAGTAGCGATACTGCATCAATGTCCCAACCTAAGAACCCGGGATTTTGCTTGGGAAGAAGACCTGTTGATACAGAATCATCGTCAAGTAAACAGGACGAATCCTGCACGGTGAACCAAGTTACAGTTACCATCCTAGATGGTCGGTAGCTTAAGAAATCTCTGTTTATATCCTTTTTGCCTTAATGGTTTAAAACCAGAAAGTTTGTACGTATTTTTTTCTTGATATAGTTATAGAAGTAGGAATGTATGGGATTGCAAGTGTAACATTTACCTAGTTCTTTACTTCTTTAGCTTCTCTTTCTTCTTGAAGTGACTATAAATTATTGAATTGTTTTGTTGAAACATTTCTCCAGAAAAGAGTTGTTTTCATATTTTGTAATTCAATTTATTTTTCTTTATTTTATTCATCAGTATTTTATGAGTAGTGTTGAAATATTTATCCTACTATAAACATAAATCATGCTCAATAGATTTATAGCATGTTCGTGTATGAGTCTCAAGCAAGTCAGTCAATAAACAATGTCCATCTCATTATGTCCGTTGTCCTTATTTCATTTTTTAGATAAATAACTCAACGTGGTACGTATTATTAAGAATGAATAAACTTATTACACTGGCGGATGGAAGGGGGTCATTCGATCCCTCAACTTTTGGGGAATTATAATTTATTTTTGTCTAATTTTTTTCTTGGACAAGATCAAAACAGATCTCTCTCCACTTTTCAATCAAATTTTCAACTAATTAGAATCTAAATTTGCATTTTTTTCCTACCAATTTACTCTAACTTTGATGCAAAGTGATTGTAATTACGGCACCGTCTACCTCATCTGCCACTGTAATTCTGGCACCACCTTCAGTCATAGACCTCCAGATACAGTCAAATTAAGTTATTTTGCATTTAAAATTGAAAGGTAACCAATAAGTAGACGACTGATTATACTAATTGTGAAGATATTTTGGTTGAAACTAATACCGAGGATGTTAGGAATGGAAATGCATATAGAACAATTGTAATAAGAGATCAAACACATTTATGTTTTTCACAATTTTTTTTTTTTTTATATTTTTTTCACAATTTTTTTTTTTTTTTTTTTTTTTTTTTTTTTTTTGGCAAGTGTGATTGTGCTCTCCTAACTCAAAATGCCTATCTACGTTACTGATAGCCAACTTTTCGGATCGGACCAAACATAATTCGAGTCATTGTAATCTCACGAGAGCTTTTACAAAAAACTTGAAGAGCTTAGACAAAGAGCCTTTCAAACCTATTGTACATATGGAACAATTTAATTCTTTATGAATGGATGCAGGTACAAAAATCTCATATCATCTAGTGTTCTTAATGTGATAAATTCTAAATTGGACGCTATTCGAGTTAAAATTGATGAAGTGCATAAATCAAACTGATGTGGTCTCTTCATTCTTCCTATGGGGACATTAAACATATATTTACGTTTGAGAAAGAAATTGTGTGAATTTCACAAAAGTTTCGAGTAAACTAATTTCGGAAGAAAAATGGTTAGGTGGAAGTCGTATATTATATGAAAACTCGTTACTTATTGCTAAAAAGTTATAGAAGAATAGTGGTGGCAAAAAAGTTCGGC
>CAIGRQ010294728.1:0-11144 GCA_903798375.1 Fraxinus sp. D2006-0159
AAAAAAAAAAAAAGACTATATAGTTGAGACAAGAAAATAAAGAAAGACAATCTATATAAATGAGACAGTATTGAATGTTGCTATGGAGACTTGTTCCAATTATAGGTGGTGCTATCTGTCATTATTAAATTTTATTTCGCTTTCTATATGATCCCCAACTTTTGACGTATATTGCTTACAAGTCGACAATCTCTATAAATCCATGAATTTGGTCCTCATGTGCGAAAATCATCAAAGTCACAAGCGACTTTTAGTTGAAAAGAAAAAATATGTTAAAACTCTTTAATGATATTGCCTTGTAGCTTTATTTTACGTAAAAGTCGGTGATTTTAACATTCAAATTGATAATTTCGATCGCATGAGTACCGATTGATACATTTAAACAAATTAGGACCTAGAATTAAATGCCGAGGACTCATTACCCTGCCATGTGAAAGGTTGTCAGTTATTATTATTTCCAAAAAAATACATTTTTTTGGTTGATGTGATGGAGAATATGTGGTTGAAAAAGAAGGAAAAGTTATTGATGTGATGAAAAATATTATTTTATTGAAGAATGTGTTGTTAAAAATGATTAGAAGAATGAGATTGAAAAAAAAAATGTGGCTCAAACAAGGGCTTAAATTTCAAAATAATCTCTAGAACTTAACTAGTACATCGTTCCCATCCTACCTTCACTACTCACTATATCTACTATTTCCTCTCAACCATCGCAACAAGAAAGAGCAAAAAGAGACTCGGCCTTCCTCAATAATTAATCTACTTGTACGTTGTGGATGACATACCCTATGTTTAAGAAATCTGGTCAATGATCTAAAGAAGTTTATTTAAAATCAATGGTTATAATTGTTGTCAAACTTAATATCATCCATACTGTACATGTAGCAAAGTTGGTCACTCAATTAACTAGAAATTTTGTCTAATTATTCTCTTTCGGTCATCGTAATTTGGAGTGACGTTACTACGAGAATGATCGTTTCGTTATGTGTGGTGCAAATGCCAATCACTTGCATTGAAAACAAAATTTCTGCTTCATTTACAAGTCGGAAACGATTTTATTTTAATTCAATTAATTCGTGTTATCTTTAGATACCAGTTTTCCTAATACAAGTAGATGATTTATAAGGTAATCGGACAATTGACACTCACGAAGCGACCTGGACGACAATGAATTTACAGGCAAATTGATCTGAATGTAGCACCGCGTTAGTCTCCTATTGATATAATTCTAATCTGGCACCCACCAATGGCTTCATTTTGTCTTGCCAAAATTTTCAAAACATACGTGTGAAATGAAGCTTCCATTTAATAATATTTACAGGGTGGATTAGTTGGGTGCAACAACTAATACAAATTCTTCATCTCATTCTCTATTTATAGACAGTCTTGTTTCCATATTCATGTCTCTCTCTCTCTCTCCGTTAAATTTCATTTCGTAGAAGAGTAATCTTTAATGACGTCTGTAAGTTTTTTTTCTCGCAATTTTATCATTTTGTATATGTTCAAATGCTGATTGCATGAAGATTTCGTTGCATTGAATGCGAATTCTTATTTCGTTTGATGATCATATGAATTTATCCTCAAATTCTACGTCCGACGTTTCTTTCATTATGTAAAATTTTCATTGACAGCAAGGACGGCCATTGCCAAAATTTGGTGAATGGGATGTGAATAATCCAGCCTCGGCTGATGGATTTACAGTCATATTTGCCAAGGCCAGAGATGAAAAGAAAGCCACCGTAACTGCTGCTGGAGCATCGATGGTCGAAAACGTTTCTCAACCCCACGAATCTTACGAGCACCCCCAAAAGGTAATTGTTGGAACATCTCAATCTTATAGACATTTGTGACGTGTTTAGTAAGATTTTGTTATTATAATGCAGAAGAAGTGGCTTTGCTGTTTCTAAAAATTAAGGGCATTTGGATCTATGAATCGGGAAAACATGGCATCGAGGGACAATAATATCCAAGTGAGCTGATCAGAATAAAACGTTTTAAGGGAATGAAAGGCAGTTGTAATTTTTTCTTTTCTAGTAAGGTATCTGTTACACGAGTTCTTCAAATATTTAAAAACAAGTTTCATATCGTGTCAGCAACTACTCTTAGAACGCAATAGAACAAGTTTCACATGGACTGTAAACTCTGCAAACAAGATAGATTTAGAGAGTAGTCTCTCCCTATAGGTTTACATGAGCAATGTTTTACCTTGATTTCTGCATTCCAAATGATAGGCCGCAAAATTTTCCTAACATCGGTTTATCTTTGTTCGCTTGATGTAGTTTTAAGTAAAAACTATATAAAATAGTCTACCAGGGTGATTCGAAGTAAACGGGTTTGTTTCCCGTAGTGAACCATAAAATTACAGTGCCAAAAATTTCCAACTGCTGCGATTCTAATCACCCCAGGATCCAGCATCAGAGTCAGCATAAGTCTTCGAAGCATGCCAATCCGGACATGTTGACAAGTCATGGCTAACAGGATGGTCAAATAGACATTCACTCCCGAACTTGCAGTCACCGTGACGTTCATAATGTCGGCAAATACTTCTACCCTGTATAGAGATTAAAGTTGAACGAAAAACTATGAACCTAGAAAGCCAAATAATCAAATTGAAAAGATGATAATCCAAGAATTCCCTTTATACTCCTTAAGCAGAAAATAGAGGTTTTAGTCGTTTAATGGTCATAGGTCCAGACATTCAATTGTGCAAATTCATTTTTCCAGAAACAGTATATAGGGCGTGTTCGGTATAGCTTAAAATCCAATTAAAATTGAAATATAGTCGTTATTGGGTCTCACTCGTCTAATAAAATTCTACAATAACGGCTAATTTTTCAATTTTAATCCAATTTTAATCTCTACCGAACACACTCATAGGTCTTTTACATCCAAAGTCTCTCGAGTTCAAAACATAACAAAAATACAATCATAAATATTTTAATTTTTCTGTTCACTCTCAAACAGCATTGCAGATTTTCATCAAAATCGAGAAGAAAAGTCTTGCACCACTCAATTTTTGAAGTAGTTTTTGTTCAAATTGAACGTCTAACATAAGTGCTATGCAATCAATACAAAATAAATAAAAAATCATTTGCTGAAAAAAATAGACCCTACTTGGCTATGTTTAAAAAAAATTAAGTGTAACTAACTTTTTATACATGTCTATCGTATCAAATTAAGTTTCCTAGTGTAGCCTATGTTGTTGTAAACGGAAAGAGGGAATTGGTCTAAGGAGATTATGAAAGGGGTTGTTAGCTACATGAACATTCAAATTTTCCTCCGAGTTCACATGAGATTTACAAGCTGTGCCTATACTTCTTCCGAGTTCTAAACCCCAATTCTTAACCTATTTGTGAAAATATCCCTCTATTGATATAGACCGTTCCATAGAACAATCATAGACGTACCTAAAAATATGACAAAATTTCCTTATTTACAGATTGAGTGAGCACACAGTTTTCACTTTTGCAATGGAGCCTATTTGAGGAAAAACTTTCTATAAATATATTTTTGTCTGTATCTTTACGAAATAATGCTAATATAAACTCTTATAACTTCTCCCACAAATATACTTGCTTTTATCAACATGAGGTTGCCTCCCATAGCCCCACCCAAAGCCTCATAACCAGAATCTCAGTAATGGATAATGTGCTGTTTTTGGTGACCTTTCACACACGTGATGAGGGAGAAAATTGAGGTACTCAAAAACAGTAACACTAACACCCAAAATAAGTTCAAAGGACAACATAAATAATTTAACTTACGGGTCTCAATGGCAGGCCTTTCTCAGAAAGGACACGTTCATCAGGCCTAGGTTTCCTATCCCTTGGATGGTGGTATCGACATGCAGATTTAAATTTGCAGTTCCCAGTTTTCACGAAATAATCGCATTCGGGCTGACCTGGACGTTCAGGAAATTCTTCATCTCGCATAGAAATGTATGATTTTCTCAGGGAACCATCTGCAGCAGGAGTTGCAAAATAATTCCCACTCTGATGGGAATTCGGAGCCTGAGTACATATTGACAAAAGCAGAGGCATACAATATGTCACCAACTAACTTTTTGAACAGCAATAGAATGCATGTAAAACAGAAGGGTGGAGGAGAGTAAAAGATAGAGGGAGGGGGGGGGGGTGAGAATTTAACGAAACAAAGCCTGATTATAATGCCCCAAAAAATAAATAAACAAATATCGCAAATAGGAGGGAGATTAAGGATAAATCCAGGCATACTATAAAACTAGACATGTCCATCCCGGCTAATGCGAGCTAGCCTTAAACTTGTCCACTGTCATAATGCTAAAAATTATCTATTACACAAAATATGTGAATGAAAGCCAGGTTTGAGGCACCATTTTTCTCTCAAAGTAGTCAGTTATAATTGCAGACAATGAGAATAAGGTATGAATTCTTCAACTTAGCAGAATCTGTATTGTATCAGGTTACACCAAACAGAAAATGAAAGCAATAAAAAACTCGATTCCCTCTCAATGTGAGAGTAGCGTACACTTGAATCCATTGCAGAATCAGTTTTCGTGAACTCATATATAAATGACAACATTTATGCTGTTGAGCTGCATGTCACACAGTTTAAAGTTGATGAAGACTTATCCAAGGACTAATCAAATTTACCATATGAGTGTATCTACAACGCCTTTACATGTACCTCTCTGTCACAATAAACATCGGCTTTCATGAATATCTATTATAATCATGAATTTGGGAACATAAGCAAGCTCTCAAGATTGCATCTCGGAACTGAAAATGCACATAGCGTGAAGAGAAGAAAAGGAAACGTGAATGATATAAAGGTGAAACTGAGAAATCATGTCCTGAAACTGAATCAGAAATAAAAGTAGCAATTTCATCTCAAAGAAATAAAAGAAGATAGCTTCAGTGAAAGAAAAAGATTGAGCAACCTGATATCCATTCCATTCTGATTGTTTTTGCATCTGTTGAGGAGGTGTATGTGGAGTCACATAAGGTGAGTGGCTGTTCGGGTAGGAAATGGTGTTATCAGACAATGCGTATAAAAACCTGGATGCTTGATCCGGTTGAGAAGCTCCTGAAAAATTAATTGGAAGACCATTATGATTTTCTAAAGGATGGCTTAACTGTCTCCCAAATTTTTCATCCACTGATGAGTTGGGAGATCCCATCCCTGTCATTGGAGTAGGATCAGGATGGTTAAATACGCAACGAGATCCATATCCGCAGGTACCATTACGCATGTAGAAGGGACACTCTTTTTCTCCCTAATCAAAAGTAAAATGCAATTAGCTTCAAAGAAGAACCTCGAGTAATGATCGAAAACAGAAACAACCACGGGAAGAGATATAAGATGCAGCATTACCAATCGTATTGGCAAACCTAAGAAGTTAAGCTCCGGAACAATATTTTGAAACTCTTCTCCTTGGTGCCAGTATCTGCAAGATTTTCCATACTTGCACCCTTCGGCTGTTCGGTAATACTGTAAAAAGTAACAAAGCAACCATGTTTACAGTTACTGTAGAAAATCTATTTCTTAGATTTTTCAACCCAGGGAATAGGCAAGCAGAGACAATAGATGTATTGTATATGCAATGGTCAGCTTTAAACATGAAGGAAAAATTGATTTCAAGTTAAAGCAACCACTGAAGATGAATGTCAGCAGAAGAAAAAGGAAAGCATAACTGCGAACATTATTTTGCCTAAATAATAACTAAAGAAAAACCCATAACCCTCTCGAAAATCTGAGATTAGAATCATTGTTTTAAAAACCTGTCTAAGGCTTATGCCTTGAGAGATTCCTCACATTAGGCTTTATACACTAACTTTACGTTTGAGTACCGTTTGTCAAGGCGTAACCTTCAATATATAGAGGCTTAACTGAGCCTTCTGCATCGCTTTCCCAATTGCACTGTTTTAAACATTGATTAGAAAGACACGCGAAGTCTAATAAACTTGATACCTACATATGGATAATGATAGTGATAAATCTATTAACCTTGCACTCAATCGGGCCAGAATCTTCAGGAATTACGTCCCTGTCTAGATCGTTGGCAGCCTTCAACATACAGAAAATCATCATAACACTAATAATATGATAAGAAAAAATACTAATAAAACATAGATTTTTAAAATACAAAAAAGCCCTAGCTAAAATCGCAAACATACCTGAGTCTGAGTCTGAGTCCTTTTGTCGGGATGATTGTACCTGCAATCGACTCCAAACTTACAAGACCCCGTCCGAATAAAATGGGGGCAATCACCTGCATACGGCCGCAGAGGCAGCAGTCCACTACCGTGTAGACTACCGGAGTCCTTTTGGCCATTGTTATCCGTATCATTTTCATTGGCTTTTAGCACTACATTTTCCAATTTCTCTATCAAAGCATCTTCGGTGTGCGAATCAGTAGATGAAAACCCATGCTCCAGTTCCTCGGACTCGGATTTCGTATTCGGAAGGATGCCGTCGTCCCCTAAAGTTTCCATTTTTCTACTTCTACAGTTCTACTGCATTAACCAGAGAGAGACCCTAGAGTCATAGGACAAGTGCGTCGTGTCTGGGTAATAGTTTTTTGAAGACTGAGTCAGAAGGGAAAGTACTTAGCTTGTGTTTGAATCATTTTGACTAGAATAGAAATTTTAGAATAGAGATTGTTGTAAGAATAAGTGATGAATTTTTTTATTTGTGTGTAATATTATTTTATTTAAAAATTGTGTGGTCGAAATGAAGAATGAAAATGTAAATGAGAAATTAACGGGTGTCAGCTTATTATGTTTAAAAAATTTAAGAATACTCTTAAAGATAACTCAACTTTAGATTATTGGAATTTATTTTAAAACTCAACTTCGAATTGTCCAATAAATAGAATATTGATTTTAGGACACAACTTCTCAATATTTGTGGATCCTCCAAAAGGTGGATAAAAAATGGATTAAATATTTATAAATAGTTTATAAACATGAGTCAAATTAAGAGGATGTTTGGTAGGGATTAAAATCGAATTAAAATTGAAAAATTAGACGTTATTATTGATTTTTATTAGATGAGTGAGGATAATAACGACTATATTTTCAATTTTAATTAGAACCGAACAAACCCTAAATTTTTTTTCATGAATTTATTAATATTTCAAAAAATATATTAAAATCAAATTGTTGCACGTATGGTGCATGAAGAATAAATAAGGCCTCGTTTGGTACGGCCTCGTTTGGTACGGCTTAATTGGGTCCCACCCGTCTAATAAAAGTCAACAATAACGGCTATATTTTCAATTTTAATCTGATTTTAATCTCTACCACACACCCTCTAAATTTATTCGAAATTTCGAGTGGGGGGGGGGGGGTCTCTCAATGCAGGGTTCAATAAATTTCTTGAAATTTATAAATTATCGCATATTTCAATAAAATTTTAAGGGTTGTATTTAATTGGGATTTTTATAGGCCTTTTTTAAGTGGTGAACTTTTATATATTTTTATGAAATTAATTGAAGTTTTTGCTTTTATTAAATTTCATTAAAATATAGGCGTCCCGAACTGAGAACACAGGGGTACGTATATAATTAGGATTTTTATAGACTTTTCTAAGTAGTGGATTTTTATAGATTTTTATGAAATTAGCCCATGTTTGATCCACGTTATTTTTTCATTCTTATTTTTCTACTCATTTTCAATCATTCATTCCTCAATAAAATAATATTTTTATCAAGTCAATAACATTAAGTTTGATATATTGATTCATGATTTGCTGTTTAAAGGTTCGACGAATTAACGATACCAAACATTAAGTTCATTTGCAACGCCCGGCACCTACGTTTCAAAAGCTACTCAAATAATTATTTTTGCCATTATAAAAATTGATTGACACATTGCAATACAAAAAAAAAAAATTGAAGAACTTTGCGGAATAAAATAAGCTATTTTGTTGTCTCATGATATGTCAAATAAATCCAATTCACTAATAAAAATATAAATCCAGTGATTTTAAAATAAAATTCTCATAGTAAAATAATTTTAAACGAAGTACTAAATATTGAAAGAAAGTAAAATTCTTGATCCATCGATAACTGATTCTGTCAGTAGTCTCAACCTCCAATTCTGATCAATCAAGTATCTGAAATATATTTTAAATATAGAATGAGCGTACAAGTACATTCAGCATGGATTTCAGGTCAATATTTTCACAATTTAATATAAAAAGTAAATAAATTAAGCACAACATAATTTTCTAGTGGGATAGAAATCTGATCATCTCATTCTCGCTAAGATGATACTCATTCTCAATCTCCACTTAGAATTTTTGCTATATGATTGGTTTCTTTGTAGATCTACATGATATCCTATTGTATTACCCGTAAGATCCTTCTTTAGTTTGAATAATACAGTAAATAAAAATGCTTAATTTAAATATTAAAAAGTGAAAGCACAAAACCACATTTTTATCTTTCTCATGGTGTCTCTCGCTCCCCTCCTTCTTCTCTCTTTCCGTGTTCTTTCTTTCTGAATTCGTGAGAATTGAAGTGCAACAACAAAATGGTATTTATATGCGTGATTAGACAATGATAGTTACCTGAAATATATATATATATTGATTATTTATTTATTTATTGAATTAAGTTGACTTTAAATTTTTATTTAAAAAAAAAATACTACGTGGGGAAAGGAGAAAGGGATGGTGGGGATCGAACCTCCACCTTCTATGTGAGAACTTCTTAGTGCAAAAGAAGAAGAAAAAAATGTCTTTCAAATTTTCATTTGAATACCCCTTTCAAATCTAGGTGTCCTCATTAATTAGTAAATTTAGAGTGTATTTGATGCATATTAAAATGAGAGAATGCATTTTTTTGAAGTAATATGACGAGAAATATGTGGTTGAAAAAGTAGAAAAAAATTTTGATGTGATAAAAAATATTATTTTATTGAAAAATGTGTGATTGAAAATGAGTAAGAGAATGTGAATGAAAAAATAATGTGGATCAAAATAATGATTTCATTAATACAACAACTTTAAAAGATTTTGATTGATTTCGAGCATAAAATACTCTTGACAACCTTTTTTTAAATTTCAATATTTTTAATGAGATTTTTATATATTCTTTGGAAAGTGGTAATTAACACATAACGTCCCCATTATTCATTATTATTGTGGAAAACATCCATACTTTTCATTTTTTGGTATTTTCACCCTTATTTTCACATTTCATGCGCAAAATGTCATTTTCACGCACAAAATGTGATTTTCACATATTTTCTCAATTAAAATTATGAAATGACGAATATACTCATATATTTAAATAAAACAAAAAGAAAAAGAAAAAAACTAATTGCAACCACAATCTCAATTTTTTTTTTTTTTTATTTTAAGAAAGGCGCAAATAAGTCACAAATAAATCATTAAAAAGGTAATTAGTATATAATATCTCTATCTTTCGTCATTATTGCCAAAAATGTCCATACCTTTCATTTTTTGGGGTATTTTCATCCTTAATTACACATTTGATTGTGCAAACCTCTATTTCTATCAATTTTCATCAAATTCTCAATAAAATGTCGTGAAATAACGAATATAACATCTTATTTAGCCCCTATTTGGTACATATTTTTTCAAAATACATTATTTTAAAATTTGTTTTCAACAACACATTCTTCAATAAATTAATATTTTTCATCACATTAATAATTTTTCGTACATTTTAACCACATATTTCTTATCATATCACTATTTAAAATACATTTTTTCCTCCTCAAAAATGAATAATATCCATCAAATATAATCTTAAATAAAAAGCTAAAGAATTAAATTACAATCATAGTCCCAATTTTTTTAAAAGTGCAAACAAGTCTCATGGCTTTTTATTGAAAAATCTGATGAAAATAGATAGAAATGGTAGTTTGTGCAATCAAATATGCAATTAAGGGTGAAAATGTCAAAAAAATGAAAGGTATGGACGTTTTTCACAGTAACGATGAAAGATAGGGACGTTATGTACTAATTATCCTTTTAATAATTTATTTGTGACTTATTTGCGCTTTTAAAAAAAATTGGGACCGTGGTTGCAATTAGTTTTCTTCTTTTTCTTTTATTTAAAGAGGATATATTCGTCATTTCCTAATTTTTATTTGAGAAACTAGGTGAAAATGACTTTTTGCACAATGAAGAGTGAAAATAAGGGTGAAAATGTCAAAAAATGAAAGGTGTTTACGTTTTCTACAATAACAATGAAAAATAGGGACTTTATGTGCTAATTACCCATTTGGAAATCTATTTAATTTACAAAATTCATTAGAATTTATAATAATTTAGGATTTATTGAAATCTTAATTGAGAACATTGTGTTAAACGGACTTATTGAATTTTAATTTACTTCACACAAAGAAGATAAAACGACACAAATGTTGAATAAATCATCAAAAAAGTAAAAAAATAAATCTAACTTTATAAATAGAAAATAAAATTTATAACTTTAACTCTAATTAAAGAGAATTCATAACACTTTGTCATTAAAATAACTAGTTCCGTCAATCTACAAAATCAAACAAAAAATATATATGTATAAAAATCAATTCCATTTGAAAAATTGAACGAATTACGATCTATAAAATTAAGCAAATAAATATCTAAAAATTATAAATCACTTCAATTTGAGGAAAAAAAATATTATTTTCATTATAGGATTACGTACAAAATATGTACAAAATTATAAATACTACTTATTTTATGATCAAAGTCACGGACCAATTCATTTTTCATTTTTAGTTGTCCAAAACAAAAATAGGTGATCACAGCAATACCCGTGCCATAACATTATGATCATTCGCAGCCCTTTTTGTGCTGAAGTAGAAAAATTCAATACGGTCGACGGCAAAGATTGTGTTCTTAGTATTGGAGAAAAAGTTAGACTGTGTTGAGTTGAAATTCTCAAGATTGAAAACTTGAAACGAACGCAGATTTATTACTTAATAGTGTGTATTGAATACTGTTGGGAATCTACTTATGCATGCGCAGCGGAAATTAAAACGATTTCGATTCCCAAACAGGATTCGCATTGTGTTTAGATAGAAACTGTGATAGAAATAATACCTGTGATGAATTCTGCAAACTCTTTTGCTGATTCACGAACTCCAATGCTTTTCTTGAACTTGAACGATCACGAACTGCAA